>CM064523.1:27497621-27586459 GCA_032716605.1 Paralithodes platypus | reverse complement strand
CAAGTAGTGTAGGACGAGGGAAGGAGAGCTAACAGTCTGGTGAGTGTCCTGTATCCACCTAGTAAAAGACCTCCAGTGGGACTCGTAAGTCCCCCAAGTCGAAGACGTCCATGAACGCTTCAGGAAGTCAGTCAGGTCCCGTCCGTGGACCGGGAGCCACCGTGCCTCACGAACATCCACGATGCGAAGGCCAACGAGGTCCGCAGGTCGCCAACCTGGCTCAAGTGGAAGTTTGAGAGAGGGAGAGGGACCGGACTCGGGCACCACCGCTTCAACTGGGAGTACCAAGCCTGGGCCGGCCACAGAGGCGCTATCAGCCAGACTCTGCCGCGGTACAGCCGCAGTCGCGCGAGGACTTTGCACATCAACAGTGCGTCTGGTGGCGGAAATATGTATATCGACTGCCACCTGTTCCAGTCTTCCATGAAAGCGTCCGGACCCCCCTCCGGAGTGCGAGTCCGGAGGGACAGGTACTGAGGCAACTTGCGCGTCTCCTTCGATGCGAACAAGTCGACCTCCGGAACACCCCAGGAAGCTGCGAGGTCGTCGAATACAGTCTGTTTCATTGCCCATTCTACAAGAACGCCCCGTCCTCGCGACAGGGCGTCCGCCCACAGGTTGGCAGTCCCGGGCAGGTAGGAGGCGTGCAGGGAGATGTTGTGTCGGTTCGCGAGGAAGAACAACTTCTCTGAGATCCCCAACAGAGTCAAAGACCTGGAGGACCCCTGCTTTTGGATACAGTGGACAGCTGTCTGATTGTCCATCCTGAAGGCCACCGACTTTCCCCGAAGGGCCAGCGCGTGGTCCCTCAGGAAGAACAAGGGAACCAACAGTTCGAGGGCATTGATGTGTAGGTGTGTGTGTCCCACCCATCTGCCGTGATGTTGATGTCCCAGGTTTGATTGGTAACCCCACCCCACCTCGCTCGACGCATCTGTATCTACCCAGATCGTCGGCGGGGGGGCGGTCCAGGGCACAGCCGCAGAGAGCGTGCCCCGAGCAACCCAGTGTCCTAAGTGTCTGTGAATGGTACGCGGGATCGGCATGAGCCGATCCATAGGGGCCAACGGAAAAACCTTGTTGCCCATGAGTATCAGGCGGCGCAGCCTGAGCCTCCCTAAGGGAATGGTCAGAGCGGCCCAATTCAGCGAACCCACTAACGAGTCCCAGATCCTCCTCGTGAGGGAGACCGAGTGCAACACGGCGAAGACCTTCCTGCGAAGTTTCACCGCGTTTGGCTGACTCTGGGTCACTGTAGCGTTGGTCAGATCCCATTCGAGACCTACCCACGTCACGACACGCGACGGGGTCAGGCGCGACTTGGGAATATTGATTTTGAACCCTAACTGTGTGATGTGTTGAACTACTGTGAGGGTGTCGTGGACGCACTGTTCTAGGGTGTCTGAAACTATCAACCAGTCGTCCAAGTAAAACAGGATCTGGAGGCCGCCCCTGAGGAGAGGATCCAGAGCCTGCTTTACCAGTTTCGAGAAGATCCGCGGCGCGATGTTGAGACCGAAGGGAAGTCTGTCGAACATGAACACACGATCGGAAGTCTGAACGGCCAAGAATCGCTGGAAACGAGGATGGATCGGAACGTGCCAATACGCATCCTTGAGGTCCAGCGACACTACCCACGACAGAGGTCGCAGGGCCAGTCGTACCTGGTGCACCGTCAGCATCCGAAACCGTGTGTTCACGATGTGCCCGTTGAGGGCCGACAGATCCACCACCGGTCGCATCGCGTCGCAGTCCTTCTTCGGTACCAGAAAAACACGGGAGAGGAAAACCGGTAGACCGGCTTTCACCTCCTTGACGATTCCCTGCTCGTGCATGGATGTAATCACGTCGGCCACCTCCGAAGAGACAGGCCGGCGTCGTTGACAAGAGCTGAGTGGGGGTCTGGACTTCCATCTCCAGGTTAGACCCCTCCGTGCAATCTTCCGCCCCCACGTCCCTCGTGGCCACCGAAGGGCGCAAGGGCGAAAATAACCTGTGGGAGCCCCCGAGATGAGGCGAGCGACCCTTTCTGCGAGGCGAGAAGGAGAACAAGGAGGAGACCGACCTGGAGAACCTACACATTTTTTGACGTGGAGGGTCCCCCGGTACGGTCCCTGCGGTCATAAGATCCACGTTGACCACCCCTACCCCCCCCACCTCGCCGAAAAGGGCGGGTCACCCCATCCCCTGTCCGTCGTGTGTCAGACCCCGTCGAAGTGCGGCCGGAAGTGGAAGGCTGGCCAGCCCCTTCTCGGCGGGGATGAAAGGGAGCAGGAGCAGAAGTGCGAGGCGGAACCGACGCTCTGGCCGGCAACTTCCCTTTCCTGCGCCCTTTCTTGGCGGCAGCAGTGGCGGCAGCACCCCGAAGGGGACCGGCAGAAGGACGGGACTGCGAAGACCCCGGTCGCGACACAGCGCGTCTTTGCGTGTCGTAAGCAGGGTCCGCTGACAGAGAAGCGTAGCGTTCCCAAGCATCCTGCGCAAAAAGCCCCGATGTATATAGCTCAGAGTATAATAGACCCTGACGAATATCCAAAGGGGCCTTCCGGCAGAACGAGGACCTTACCGTCTGGCGTTGTCGAGTTGCCTCGCACAAAACCGCCTTCAGCTCGGGAACCAAAGACACCGCGAGCTGAAGGTGGATCCGCCGAACGTGGTCCAAGCCCTCGCGAAGATCGCCAGGTGCAGTCGCCTCGATAAGTCGCAGGTGGTGAACAGACGTCTGGAGGGAACCTAAAAGACAAGACAATAAGTTCGCCACCCTCTGCCGCAAGGTAAAATCCCTGTCGACAGAGGACTTATCTGGGTGGGAGAAGAACGGGTTAGCAATAGCACAAATTTCAAGTTTGGGAGCGCTAATCCAGGACCAGAACTTGCCATCCAATCCGCCGACAGATACCAGAGGAGGCAAAAGCAGTGACGACTCTGGGGGAGGGACTGAAATAGATCTGTCGACGGAACGGTTGGCAAAGTCTAAGGCCTCAGCAAACCAGGCCTCCAATGGGAGAGGGTTATCGAGCACGACCGCTAAGCCAGGCTTACCGTCGTCGCACAAACCCGTCCCATAGGAGGACAGTCCCGTTAACACAGCCAGGGACTGAACATCCTGAAGGATGTCCTGGCGGCTGAAGTCTGACCAGAGCTTAGTCCGAGGAGCAGACGGGGGCTTGGGCTTCACCGAGAAGTACTGAAGGTCAGTCCTCGTCGGGTACGCCCGCACCTCCACGTCGGCCACCTGACCATCCACCCTGATCGCCCTGAACTGCATCTTGTCATTGATTTGGACCGACCAGTCCAAAGGTAGGGCCCTCTCACCTGACGGGAAGTCGGTAGCACGCTCCGGGTGGGAGGCCTGCACCCCCTTCCAAACAGCCAAGGAGCCATAGAGGAGCGGCATAGTCCGCGACGGGACCTTGGCCTTTTGGATGGGGGGCAAGCGCGGACCCTGCCCTAGCAGACGGAGGACCCCCGCATGTGAGACAGTAGGGGCAACCACCTGAGCCAGGGCAGGAGCAGTACTAGCCGACGACCGGGCAGGCGGAGAAGCAGGGCGAGAAGGAATGTGGTCCACCGCAGAGGGGAGGGGGACCAAAGCAGGGGCAGGTTGGGTGAGGCGCTGAGGTTGTGTCACCGCCAAGAAGCGCGATAAGAGGGATTCTTGCATCGCCTCCAAGCGCGCGTCGAAGTGAGACACAACCCACCCCTGCATAGCCGAAAATCGATCCGAGAGAGGCGACCCCCTCGAAGATAGTTCGGCCCGCAGGGGCGAGCGTGAGCGAGAGCGAGACCCACGACACGAAACAGCAGCGTCGCGGCCCAAAGAAGGCGAGCGACGACGGCCGTGACGGTCCTGAGGGTCTCGTTCCCGATCACTAACGCCCGAGGGGGAAACATCACCATCCCCCTCTTCCAGCGACACGTCAGCCCCCGAGAAAGGGGACCCCGAAACCTCGCTATACTCCACCGAGTCAAGCGGCGGGGTACCCTCACGGGGAGCCGGCAAGCGAAGATCAGGAATAGAAGAAGGAAGAGGAGCAGGATGACGGGAGGGGGAAGGCTGGCCGGGTGAAAGGAGGTCAGAAGGAGCCGCGGGGGGAAACAGAGCAAGGATCCCCGGGGCTGAGAGAACAGGGCGGCCCGACACCGAGGCGGAGGAGGGAGGAACCTCCACCTTGGGACGAGACCGAGAAGGAAGAAGAGGCACTGAAGCAGGAGAAGTAGGAGGAGAAGCAACTACATCCTGGCGGACCCTCCTGGACAGAGTAGAAGGAGGGAGCAGAGGGCCAGCTACAGCATGAACATCCGCGCGAGTAGTGGACAAATGAAGAGGACGTCTTTTGTGCAGGGGAAGCGGGCGGAAGGTAGTAGAGCCCCTATCCGGAGAGGCCAGGGGAGGGCGTACAGGGGCAGAGACGCTAAACCCGGCCTCAGGGCGAGAACCATGACGAGGGCGAACGGCGGAGTCAAGGTGAGCAGGCGGACGAGGAGGGGCAGTAGAGGACGAGCGGCGAGGAGAGCGAGAGCGTGGACGGAGCTGGGGATCCACCCGACGATGCGACGACCGACCACGGGACCCAGGGAGGAGGGCCCGAGCAGGGAGAGGGCCAGGTAAACGGCCCCCAGACGGGTCAGGGATGCCCAGGGCGACGCGGATCCGGTCGTCAACAAAGGCCGGGGAACGGTGGCCCACAGTCCTGATGTGGTGGGAGACCACCGCCCACACAGACTGAAGGGATGCAGAGGCCACCGCCGCGTCAGAGGAACCAGGGTGATGGTCCACCACATCCACCAGGTCCATACACGGCCCACACAAAGCCGGGAGGTAGGCCGTAGAGGACACACATTGCGAATGACGCAAGCAGGACCTGTGGCAGTCCAAACACGGGGAGCCACAGCCCTGGCGAAAGCAAGGCATCCCACCTGCAAGGGAAGAACACACACCATAAGCAGCACGTAGACGGAGTAAGTGAAGATAATGTCCAATAAAAACCAGGGAATGAGCATGGGTAAACAGGAACACACACGCAAACTGGAAGTCGTACTCACTCTAAACCGGGAGCACCGATGGAGGTGAGGAGGGCGGGTGAGGCGGAAGAGCACAAGCAGAAACCTGCAAAGATGGAGAAAGTGTTAACCACCACTCAACACCTCACATGCAGGGTCCATAACACCAGGCAAGTGCATACACCAATATAGTACCAGGCAACAAGATGACACAAAAAAGGGTCACCGGGAAAGCCAACTATAACCGCAAATTTGCGGGCCAATGGAGGCATAACCGTACCGACACAACCCTCCCGCCTCACCGCGAGACCCCCCAGCGATCTCCGCAAATTTGCGGGGAGCCGAATCGTCCGTGGACCGAATCGAGCACACCGCAAATTTGCGGGACCGGCCGAGATGGTCCGGCGCCGAAAAAGCGAGAGGAGCGTCTAGGTAATACCAACACAGGCCCAGAAAAAAGCGTCAACTCCTTATGACTCCAAGCGACGATGGCCATCAAGCTGAGCAGTGTCTTCCTTGAATATCCTGACTCAACCGGTCAAGGGAGAGGCAAGGAAGACACACCAGGGGAGAGGAGGCACATCCCCCAGGAACCACCCCACCCACAGAGATAGAGCAAAGCCCATGAGGAGAAGTGGCAGGAAGGGTGGTTCGGCACAAACAGGGGCCCCCGTAGGGTACCCCAGGATTGGGCAAAAGGGAATGAAAGGATGGAGGTGAAAACAGTAAGGGAACACAAAAACCAGTAAATGAAAACTGGCGAGAAAAAGGGAGGCCTAGCCGTGAGGAGAGAATGTGTCAGGGGCGAAAAACCCTGTGGTGTGAGGGAGAGGCCCCCGTAGGGTACCCCTGGATATCACGAACCACCAAGCGCCCAGGCCCTGGAGACACAGTGAAGGCTCGTAAGGGGGGACTCGGGAATAACGCTAATAATGCGGCCGACACAAACCCTACAAACAGCACCGCCACCACGAAATCTCAGATTGTGAACCAACTGTACACCTAGGCTATGAAAATATGAAAACTCATAGGGCATAGCAATTCCTGAATGAGAAACAAGCTAGGCTAAAATAAGCTAAACTATGCCCAGACTAACAGGAAAAAAGAATATGAAAAGAGAAAGAAATGAAAAACACATACGAGGAACGCCAGGCGCCCCCGTACCTTCGGTAGCTATTTCCACACGCGTCTCCATTAAACACACTGAGGAGCCCATTTACGTGTGTCCTAGATCACGTAACATCTGTCTAACAAAAAGAAGGCCAGAAAAGCCGAAACGAACCTAAAACAGGGTGAATTGAAGGAGCACAACAAAAGCGGACTCAACAATGGCGACGCGTGAAAAAATGATAACAAGAGAGGGTCGCTCATGCGCACGTTCGACAGGGATCGGCGCATGACGGAACACGGGATGGGCCTTGAGCGGTAACTAAGGTAAACCCCTTTTTCTTCTCTTCTATACTTTTTTCACCTTCGGTGGTAGTTTTGGTTAATGTACAACGTCTCCTAGAGCAAGATAAGGAGTAGACTCTAGACGTTTTCTTTTTAACCGCGGTTGGAATGACGACATAGCAGTCAAAATAGACAAGTCGTCATTGCAATTAGGTTAATAGCCTTGACGTTGGATTTGCCAAGACTACTAACAAATATATAGATTGTTACGGCTGGATCGGCAATACATATTCGGGATTCTTGATCGTAGGACAGAAATGGCTTAAGTGACAACGACACGCTCGATTCCAGTCCCAAATACTATATGCTCCAGACAACAAAAGCACCAACGCCCTACAGAGTTATCGTCTACGGTAACGAGGTACCTTAACTCGACGAAAGTGTACAACAGGGGTAGGCTATGAGGCTAAACTCCCTCAGACATTTATAGGTTACGTTATTACTAAAGAAATGCAATACTCAAGAAACTACGTTAATATTAAGCCTCTAATAATGTAGAATAGAAGCAGGCTAAAGGTATGACAGTGAAATGCTAAATGACAAATGTACACGCCTACTTGAAAGCGCGTGCACTACACTAACTGTCCCCTACTAACATGCCCTAGCATGTAGCATACAAGATGTTCATGATCCAGTAGATACCTAATAATACACATGGGAGGAACATAAACAGTAGTCACTTATTATAATAATGAATCTATACTTGGAATAACTAAAAGGTTGCAGGCAACAGTACTGCGCCGGTAGCCTACTACCGCATAGGCTACTTCGCTTCTCTCACTCTGTCTCCCCTCCGAGTCCGTATGCGCCCTACGCAACAGAACTCCGGACACAGCAGCAAAACGACAGTGCAGTTAATTGATACATGAAAGTATTAATAGTGTTGTCTTGTGTGTGAGTAATGTGTATTGTAAAGTGTTATAGATATATACTTAAAGAGAGCTGCAATGCATAGTAAAATAAAGATATATCCCACTCATCATCCCCATGTGTTCTAGCTAGCAGGCCAAGTCACAGGAACAACGAGTCCCAGCACCGAAAGCGAGAACCCAGGAGAAGACTGTAGAGAACACAAGGACAGATAAATTACGTTACTCTACTATACCGGCACTACGAGCGAGCTGTAGTCTCGGGTGCTACACTCGCTCCTGGCTCGGTATGCAAATCAAGGCTAAGTCCTCGTCCCTCTACAGACAACTCCTGGGCATGGTCGGGCTCTTACACATGGCACCAGTCTAGTCACAAATGGGATGATGAGCAGGGCATATAACTCGTGAACATGTAGAACGTTCACCAACTATCCTCATCAAGAAGATCGCTGTTCACATTAACCCCTTAAATCTAATACATGTAAATATATGCTTGTCCTAAGAGTAATACGAGAGGTGAGTGCTGAAACTCCTTTAGGACCTCAAGGGAAGGTTATGCATTTAAATAGAGAGAAGAATGAAATGAGAGTAATGTCGTCAGAGAGAAAGAGTGCAACCGTGAGAAGTGGGGAGAGAGAGCAAGGGATGTTAGAATCTCAAAGGTTCTAGGCAACCTAGTCCAGGAACACACAGCCAACCTCCAGGCAGTGTGCTGTACGACAACATGGGCCCAGCCCAAGCAGGCAACAATGGACTACCAACCCTATCGCGCCTAGCTATAAGGGCAAGGCTGCCAACCAGTCCATACGTCTGGCAACCACCCGGCCGGCAGCGCGGCGTGTTGCTACCCTCTTGCTCTGAAGCCCAACTCACTCTCTCTCTCTGAATTCCCATTATCCTATCTATCAACTTCTCTATTGATACTACATATTAAATGGAAGGTCTCGACATGGCTTAAAACAAAACCCACCACTGGTTAGCACATGACGAGACCTTTGCAGAGATACAAAGAACATAGTTATAAGTTGTCACACTCAATATACATAGCGGCTGACGGTAGCCAGATCACGGGCGGTACAGTGGAGTACCAAGGAGTACAATCAGGTTGCGTTGCCCAGCACTGGGGTGCGTCACAGCCCCCCCAAGATTTTAGATAATCGACCTTAGAAGCATTATCAAAATCTGACAGGCAACCAACCGACCTGCTACCCTTAGCTGCCCCTAATTGCAAAAGGTGCACAACAACTGAAGTGTGAATTATACATAAAACACAATATCGCATGCATTATGCTACAACAATAAAGACTTACAAAACTAAAAAAAAGAAAGAGTTTTCTCGTTTATTTTATTGTTTTATAATCTTTTTGGACGGCGTTATGATAGCCTAATTTTACTCCTGCTCAACCCACACACCGTGCACGACTATCTTGGATCATCAACCCTTGATAGACAATCTGCTATCACGTTCTCACTCCCGGCAATATGCTGAATGTTGAGATTATACTCTTGGAGCATTAGGGACCACCTGGTCAACCGCATATTCCGATTGTGAAACTGATTTAGGAATTTCAAGGGATGATGGTCCGTATAAATCGTCACTACCGGGCCGTAGGCTGGAACATAAACTTCGAAATGTTTGAGCGACAAAACGATAGCCAGAAGCTCCTTCTCTATAGTCGAGTAATTCCTTTGTGCCGAATTAAACTTGCGAGAAAAGAAGCTCACTGGGTGTTCCAAGCCCTCGGAATCAGTCTGCAGTAACACTGCCCCGGCACCCACACCGCTGGCATCAGTCGCCAGCTGAAAACTCCTGGAGAAGTCTGGGGCCCTCAAAATCGGATGTGTACACAGCAGGTGCTTGACTAGGTCGAAAGCCCTCTGACACTCCGCAGCCCAACAGAACTTCACTGACTTCGACAGTAGATCAGTTAACGGTGCTAAGACAGTAGAGTATCCCCGGATGAAGCGCCTATAATAGCCTATCATACCTAGGAACCGCATGACCTGGCGCTTAGTGGTGGGCCTGGGAAACATATTGATAGCCTGTATCTTGCTCAGGGGGGGGCACACCCGGCCTAACCCGACCACAAAGCCAAGATACTGCACAGTAGCCTTTACAAACTCGCACTTCCTCAGGTTCACCACCAGCCCAGCATCGTGCAACTTCCTAAACAGGGTCTCTAAGTGCCTTAGGTGATTTTCAAAATCGTCATCATATACTATCACGTCATCAAGGTAGACCGTGCAGTTAGGGATTTCGTCACAAATATCGTTCATCAGGTTCTGAAACGTGGCAGGTGCGTTCTTAAGCCCATAAGGCATTACGTTACATTGGTAGGTCTTGCCATCTACCACAAAACCACAAACTTGCTTAGCTCGGTCCGACAGGGGTACTTGCCAGTAGCCTTTTACAAGATCAATTTTAGTAAGGTACTTTGCATTCCCTATCTTGTCCACGCTGTCGTCAACTCGAGGCAAAGGGTAAGGGTTGGTAGTGGTCAAGCCATTTAGCCTACGAAAATCTATGCAGAACCGCACCTTGCCGTCAGGTTTTGGCTGCAACGTGACGGGTGATGTCCACTTCACATAACCTTCAGTGATCATCCCTCTCTCAACCATGTACTTTAACTCCTCCCGTAAAGCTGGCAACTTTACCGGGGCCACACGGTAGGGCACTGACTTGAAGGGCACATTATCACCGACGTCCACGTCGTGCGTTACCTGAGTAGTGAGACCTGGGTGTTCGGCGAAAACAGAGGGGTATGACCTGAACAGGCCTAGGACAGCAGCACCCTGGTGCTCAGGCAGGTGACTTACAGCTTGCCTAGCCTCTTGTTCAGTATTCCCCGCCCACTGTTCCGCGGAAATGACACAGTCCCAGCTATCCTCCTCAGCAGCATGACTGTCCCCACCTCCTTCTCCACCCTGGCCGCTGCAGGCCAGCACAGGGACAGTGAGAGGCTCTGAGGGGCGTCTCACATACTCTTTCATGAGGTTAACATGACATAACTGATGTTTTTTTCCTACGGTCAGGTGTTGCAACGAGATAATCAAGGTCGGACAGTTTCTTAGCCACCACATACGGCCCAATGAACTTGGCAGAAAGTGGGTGTCCAGGCAAAGGTAAAAGCAACATTACCTCCTGACCCACCGAAAACTCCCGAAGCTTCACCTTGGCGTCATACTGGTGCTTCATGACCGCCTGTGCATTAACCAAGTTATTACCTGCCGCTGCCATGCAACCTATAAGTCTCTCCCGGCTCTCAAGGACATATTTAAGTACAGACCCCGGCTTCTCTTCGCCCTCCCAGATCTCTTTCACCATACTTAAAGGTCCTCTCACATTATGGCCAAAGACTAGCTGATTTGGACTGAACCCCAGGCTCTCTCCTGGGACTTCACGTGCAGCGAACAGAACATACGGCAGACCCAAATCCCAATCAGTGTCATGTTCTGCACAGTAACAGCGTAGCATACTCTTCAGGGTCGAGTGCCACCGCTCCAAGACTCCCTGACTCTCGGGATGGTAGGCTGACGACACTACAGAACATATACCGTGCAACTGAAGGGTTTGCTTGAACAATTTGGATGTAAAATTGCTCCCCTGGTCTGACTGCACCTCACGTGGAAATCCATAACGGGAACAGAACAATAATAAGTTTTTAACAACTGCCTTTGCCGAGCCGTTTCTCATGGGGTATGCGTCCGGGTATCTCGTAGCCACATCCATGATTGTCAACAGGAATTTATTGCCACTACTAGTAGGCGGGAAAGGGCCAACCAAATCTACTACAACTTTGCTGAACGGAGGCCCGGTGACAGGTATGGGAAACAAAGGTGCCTTCGGGATTGTCTGGTTAGGCTTCCCCGTTGTCTGGCAGGTCGCACACCCAGCCACCCATGCACAGACATCAGCCTTGACCCCAGGCCACCAGAAAAACCTGCCCAATGCCGCCAATGTTTTTGTTACCCCCAAATGACCCGCCACCGGCACATCATGCGCCAGACACAATAAGGACTCTCTATACTTATTTGGAACAACCACCTGGTCTACTACCCTCGCACCGCCCTCCCACTTCGATTTGGGGTCTAAAAATCTGCGGTACAATATCCTGTTGAGCCTAAAGAAATCTCCCGGCTTCGCATCCCCATCTTCCTCCAACTCTATGGCACCATTGCTATAACGAGCTAGGCTAGCGTCTTGCAGCTGCTGCTCACTAATGTCCCCGGGCGTCAATGCATCAAGATGGTTTTGTAATAAGACATTACCCCGGCTAGTAGGCTCTACTGCCTTAGTGGCTCTCGCTACAGCTCTTGCCTCACGCGAAGTCTTACCCAACTCTGCCTTGTTACACACCATCTCTGGGCCAGAGTCAACTCCCGTGTTTATTATAGGTCCAAGTACCGAATCACCGAGAAGTGCAGCAGAATCAATGTCCCTTTTCCTGCCCTTAGCAACCTTCTCCTGATCCTTCCTCCACTGTCCCCGAGGTTGAGTGCTAGGCTGTGCAGGAGCCGCAGAGCGAGATCGGGTTACCACACAGGCCATCTCATCCTGTTGGCACCTCCCAACCCATTCCCGATTCTCACCATCCACGTCGGCCGCCCTCTCGGCAACGACTAAGGGTGGAGTCCCGGAAGTGGGCACCGCAAAGTCGTTGCCGAGAAGAAGGTCGACGCCCTCAACTGGCAAACACTCAACGATCCCTACATCCAGCTTCCTGCACACCTCTCCCACTCTCAACTCCAACCTCACAAGTGGGTATGACCTCGTAGCATTTATACCCTGCACCACAACAACTCTGGCCGCATTTATCGGTTTCCCTGTGAAGTTCCTCAACAAAGTTTGCGAAGCCCCCGTATCCCTCAACAAGTCAACCCTCCGTAGTTCACTCCCCCAGCTCACAAACCCGTGTCCCCGATGGCTACAGAAAGTGTCCCGGACAGGTGTCGAGCCTTCCGTACGCTTCTTTACCGCGTGTGCCTCAGCTGCTGACAACCTACCCCGGGCAGTTGCTGCAGCCTTCAGAGACACACCGATACTGTGAACCAATGACACCGGCTTAGCGGGAGTGTTACTAGGGCACTCACGTGAATAATGGCCTAGCTTCTGACATTTGTAACATTTCACATCCCCAATGGGCTTCTTCCCTTGTGCGGGCGAAGAAGGGGCCTGACCTTTAGTAAACGGGAGAGGCTTGTGTTTGTAGGTGTTATTAGGTGCAATGCTTTTAGTGTGGTTATGTGTGTCATAGGATTTGTTATTATCGAAAACTCTGGTGGGTGGGGTATAGCGCCCCTTCTGCCCTGACTCAGCCCTCTGAGCGGCACCGCAACCACGAATCAATGATAATCTGAGGTCTGCCATCTTGGCAGCCTCCTCTACTGTCTTGGGACATTTTTCCTTAATGTTCAGCGTTAGATCGGTTCCAGTACATTTGTAAAACTGTTCCAGATAGAAAAGTTGCTTAATTTCCTCAGCCGACTCTGCGTGCTCGGACCGAAACCAGTTATTACATGCATCTGTTAAGTCCCGTGCGTGCTCCATAAAACTGACGTCGCTCTTCTTATTCACGCCACGGAACTTCAATCTATAAGTTTCGGGTTGCAGTTCGTAGGCCCGGAGCACAGCCTCCTTCACCAGTCCATACACGACACTCTCGTCCAGTGACAGTGCATCGTAGGCTTTCAACCCCTTACCCACTAGACGTGATGAAACTAATGCTGCCCATTTAACCTCCGGCCAGTCATACTCACGACACTTCTTTTCGAAACGAGCAAAAAACTCAGTCACTGCTGTCTCATCAAATGCGGGTACTAACTTAATTAAATGCGAAAGTGAGTCTGTAACCCGGTGCCCACCACCGAGATGACGCCCCGTGGTCTCTACTCTAGACTTCTCGACATCCATTTCAGCCTGGTACCTGGTTGCATCCTGATTGGCTTGGATTCTAGCAACCTCTATGCGTTCTATACTAGCCTGTTGTATCCGAGTCTCCTGCAGCTTAATCCGTTCTATACTAGCCTGTTGTATCTGAGTCTCCTGCAGCTTAATCCGTTCTATACTAGCCTGTTGACTCTCTCGCAACTTAAGCTTAGCTAGTTCTAGCTGAAATAACATCTCAGGAGACAGGCCTGGGGGGGGAGAGCACAAAATGGGGGATCCACACCGAGACGTGTTTACGGGTAAGCCAGCTTGCCATTGAGAACCCTCCTGCTGCATCGTGCTAAGACTCGCTGGCTGAGGGCCCAGCTCAGGGGTAGAGTGGAATGGAGGCTTGGAGGGAACCCCCCAAGACCCCACTCCACCCACCGCCCCATCGCCATCACCCAACAAACATGCCACCAAATTCTTCTTGGGCCAACTGTCAGGACAGTCCCGCCCCAAAACCGTGGCTAAACAGCGAAGACCGTAACAATCAATAGCCTGCAGGCGCTGTTCGGTCAAAGGTGTCTGCAAAAATGCCCGGGCATCCCTCTCTCCACTTATAACACTCCCCTCCCTAAATATCTGCTGTACTTGCTGGTCACTAGGCTGTACCGTGTTATCCTCCCCCGTAAATGATGAGTCATTAGACATAGTGCTGGTTATACAATTGCTGTTCATAAACAAAAAAAAGTGCTTATTACTAATTGCAGTCTCGACTCACAAAATGTTAAAGATGCTTGAATGACTCTACTCTAGACACCTAACGAAACAATCTGCAAGTCCACCAATACAATAATGACACAATAAAAATTCCTCCAATATGCAAGAAAATTCTAGCCAGCTCTACTAGGTAGCATAGAATAGTTCTCCAAAAAACATGTGATAGGATACTACTGAATCTTGTGCAAGGTCGCCATTTTGTTACGGCTGGATCGGCAATACATATTCGGGATTCTTGATCGTAGGACAGAAATGGCTTAAGTGACAACGACACGCTCGATTCCAGTCCCAAATACTATATGCTCCAGACAACAAAAGCACCAACGCCCTACAGAGTTATCGTCTACGGTAACGAGGTACCTTAACTCGACGAAAGTGTACAACAGGGGTAGGCTATGAGGCTAAACTCCCTCAGACATTTATAGGTTACGTTATTACTAAAGAAATGCAATACTCAAGAAACTACGTTAATATTAAGCCTCTAATAATGTAGAATAGAAGCAGGCTAAAGGTATGACAGTGAAATGCTAAATGACAAATGTACACGCCTACTTGAAAGCGCGTGCACTACACTAACTGTCCCCTACTAACATGCCCTAGCATGTAGCATACAAGATGTTCATGATCCAGTAGATACCTAATAATACACATGGGAGGAACATAAACAGTAGTCACTTATTATAATAATGAATCTATACTTGGAATAACTAAAAGGTTGCAGGCAACAGTACTGCGCCGGTAGCCTACTACCGCATAGGCTACTTCGCTTCTCTCACTCTGTCTCCCCTCCGAGTCCGTATGCGCCCTACGCAACAGAACTCCGGACACAGCAGCAAAACGACAGTGCAGTTAATTGATACATGAAAGTATTAATAGTGTTGTCTTGTGTGTGAGTAATGTGTATTGTAAAGTGTTATAGATATATACTTAAAGAGAGCTGCAATGCATAGTAAAATAAAGATATATCCCACTCATCATCCCCATGTGTTCTAGCTAGCAGGCCAAGTCACAGGAACAACGAGTCCCAGCACCGAAAGCGAGAACCCAGGAGAAGACTGTAGAGAACACAAGGACAGATAAATTACGTTACTCTACTATACCGGCACTACGAGCGAGCTGTAGTCTCGGGTGCTACACTCGCTCCTGGCTCGGTATGCAAATCAAGGCTAAGTCCTCGTCCCTCTACAGACAACTCCTGGGCATGGTCGGGCTCTTACACATGGCACCAGTCTAGTCACAAATGGGATGATGAGCAGGGCATATAACTCGTGAACATGTAGAACGTTCACCAACTATCCTCATCAAGAAGATCGCTGTTCACATTAACCCCTTAAATCTAATACATGTAAATATGCTTGTCCTAAGAGTAATACGAGAGGTGAGTGCTGAAACTCCTTTAGGACCTCAAGGGAAGGTTATGCATTTAAATAGAGAGAAGAATGAAATGAGAGTAATGTCGTCAGAGAGAAAGAGTGCAACCGTGAGAAGTTGGGAGAGAGAGCAAGGGATGTTAGAATCTCAAAGGTTCTAGGCAACCTGATCATAGAACACGCAGCCAACCTCCAGGCAGTGTGCTGTACGACAACATGGGCCCAGCCCAAGCAGGCAACAATGGACTACCAACCCTATCGCGCCTAGCTATAAGCGCAAGGCTGCCAACCAGTCCATACGTCTGGCAACCACCCGGCCGGCAGCGCGGCGCGTTGCTACCCTCTTGCTCTGAAGCCTAACTCACTCTCTCTCTCTGAACTCCCATTGTCTTATCTATCAACTTCTCTATTGATACTACATATTAAATGGAAGGTCTCGACATGGCTTAAAACAAAACCCACCACTGGTTAGCACATGACGAGACCTTTGCAGAGATACAAAGAACATAGTTATAAGTTGTCACACTCAATATACATTGCGGCTGACTGTAGCCAGATCACGGGCGGTACATTCGAGTACCAAGGAGTACAATCAGGTTGCGTTGCACAGCACTGGGTGCGTCACAATAGAATGAAGTCCGGGGAAAGCCTCTGGGAGCTCCGGCATAGTTGCTGAGAAGCTAAAGGCAGCTGGAGATGTTGGGGTAAAATTGATCACAGGGCTGAATTTAGTTGTGGTTCTCTCCGTCAATGACATGAGAGCCTAATCATATATTAGGGCCCCCCGGGTCCCCTAGGGACACCCGGAGAATGCCTATCGCAACCCGAATACATGAAAAAGAACATCCTAGGGGATACCCCTTATATAGTTTTTTTAAGGCACGTCATCACATCGGATGCCACTTAGAAAAATAAAATAAAAGATAGTATAAGGATATACAAATTCATAGCACGCCATTCATTATACAGGCAGGCTTACCATGCATGTGCCTTCTAGCTCGCACTCGAGCTTGATTCTGTCTCTTTTCGGGTTGCGGCCGCTCCGACCAGACGTGTTTTTTGTTGTGCTCCCTGTGCCCTTCCCGTGTCTCTCCGTCTAGCTCTGCCTGCTGCTCTTCTAGTGAGTTAATGTTATATTCTAACATAGGAGGCACCTAGACATGATATTATATTGAACGAGTTGTACTTACAGGGTTGGCACGAGTCGGGACCGGCCGCAGCTGTCTGACACTTTACAGGATGCCGTCGCCTTTTCAGGCCATTTTATTTTTATTTCCATATTTTCCCATGTGTCTTAAGTTATTTAGGGTTTTTTCTAGCGTTGCTCATTAGTTTAGCCTCCTGTGTATAGTCTACATATCGTGACTAGGATATTTAGTTCTTGATTTACTTGTGTACAGCATCTGGACACTGTCTTTCATACTTTTTTTTTTTTTTTTTTTTTTTTTTTTTTTTACATACTGTTATGCTGGGCAGTGTTTATTACTCCGTTATATATATAACTTTTTGTTTTATATATTTAGTGTTATGCCACGCTTCTAAAGAGTGAGGTATATTCTGGTCGTACTTCTCAGCTATGAGAATGGTGCAGTTATCTTCAACTTAGGGTACTCTCGACTGGGCGAGGACTGACCTTAACTCTATTTATACCAAACAAATGACATGTAACAACAGAAATACAATGGTTTTATTCACTTTAACACATAGGGTCATAGGCATATACTTATTCATACACTGGGTGGTAACACAGGCTCGTACAGGAAAAATATATGATTAAACACAGAGAGGCAATAGGCCTCAAAAGAGCAAATCATCCTAGTGAAGTACAGCAAGTAACACAAGATAGTATGCAAAGCACTGGTTAAGACTCGAGGAGGATTGCTAAAGGATTAATAACTGAGGAAGCGGTAGCTCCCAAAAATATATAAAGAGAGTCCGAATGAATTGGCTCTAAAGAATGAATATGCAAATATTAAACACTGAGAATCTGCACGAATTAGATTCTAAAACATGAAGATATATGTCAAACAACTCTATGACAAAAATATACTATAATGCCGAATTCTAAGTGATAGATAGTGCATAAACTTGGATATGCGGCAGTTATTCGCTACTGACGTGTAAATTGTGTGTATAATGTAGAGAGTGGCAATGTTGTATTTATATTTTCTCTTCAGGGGGTCACGGGAGCCCGGACTCGAGAAAGTATGCATACACAAAGCCGGTGTAGGACAAGTGTAGTTCCCCAACAAACGGCTACAACTACCATCACAGTAAGGCAAAGCTGAAGGGAAGGCGTAAAGCACGTCTTCGATTATACTAAGTTACACGTGTACCACAAAACATATACAGTAAAGTCACTTATAGGGAGAGGAGGCCAGGAGAATTCTGCTGGGTGACATGGCTTTTCCGTGGCTGATCACTCTTTGCCTGACGGTTACGAAACCCAAGCAATGACACGACATGCAAAATTATGGCACAATTATATCTTCAATATAATAATAAAGTAGGTGTGCAGTTTTCGCATTACAAAAAAAAAATGCATACGCAACTTTGCGACCTAGAATTCTGTAAGTAGTATTGAATCTCTTAGATAAAATCGGTATACAGTATATATTTTATATATATATATACTGTATATACTGTATATACTATATATATATATATATATATACTGTATATACATATATAGAGGTGGACCGGATATCCGTATCCGCATCCGCATCCGCGGATATCCGCATCATTTTGTACATCCGCATCCGCATCCAATAATGCGGATATAGTGCGGATATTTTCGTAACTAATATGTCATAAAAACTTATTATATTTACACTTTTACAGAATAACTAATTAACTATTAACCCCTTGAAGCTCTGACACGTTTTAGCAGTTTATTTTTGCTATCATTAGACGATTTTATGCTGCTTAGGAAGGATATGTGGGTATTAAAAGGGTAAAGAACTAAAGACTATCCCAATCAACCCTCTGACTTCCATATACCCTTCCTAATCTGAAAAAATCGTCTAATAATAGTCAGAGAACAAAAAAAAGAAGTGCATCATGGTCCTTTTCATGGATCCTCAGAGGGTTAAGAAGTAAATAGGGCTAATATTGAAATATATTTATGTTTATCAAAATTAAGCAATCAATAATAAATATAACTATTATATGCCTAGATAGTAGGACTAGTTTAGTACAGTTACTTTCCTCTCCCTCCTTCCCTCCTTAACACAGATAATTGAAATTGTAGAATAATATAGTTAATATACTCATGCTTCCTCTACTTATAATATATTTTTGTCTCAAATGTTTTAGTATCTTAAAATTTCCATTATCTGTGGCTAAAACTCTTGAGGGCTAAAACTATCCGCATCCGCATCCGCATCCGCATCCGCAAATACTGAAAATAAATATCCACATCTACATCCGCATCCGCAAATATCAAGAAATCAATATCCGGTCCACCTCTATATATATATACTAAATGTTTTTATACTCACAGCCGGACTTGAACCACCGACAGTCAGAACAAGTGCCCATACTTTAATCCACTATACCACAGCGTGATAGAGGATACTTGTGTGCAGTGGATTAAAGCATAGACACTCGTCCTGACTGTTGGTGGTTCATGTCCGCCTGGGAGTATACATATATTATAGGTTTGATTCCCGTAGGGAAGTAGAGAAAACCTAATATTTAGTAGGACCCCGTAATCATTGACGACTTCGCCTATTAGTATAATAGTCTCCATTCAACATCCCGCGCCAGCATTTTGAATAGCCCGCGCGGAAGTTAACCTGGAGTACTCATCATAAGTGCACGCTTAATTCCCTTACGGGATCGTCATTTTGATCGGGTACCCTACAGAATTATTTTTTGTAAAATATAAAAAAGAAAAAAAGAACTTAATATCTGTTATCATATGACTTGCCATATGCGTGGATTTCTCATGTTTCGCTTCCCCAACACCAGGCCCTCTAGCGGCCATCGTCTTCCTTCACTGATATACCAAGAATAAACTATAGAAATCAACGAATGGGAAGTGGGATGGTCGGGAGGGACAGTGTCGTCAATGATTACGGGGCCCTACTAAATATTAGGTTTTCTCTATTTCCCTACGGGAATCAAACCTATAATTTAATAGGGCCCCTTCATCATTGACGACTTCGCCTGATTAGCAAGACTGGAGGCGGGACATTCGTAAAATATCCTAACCTTAGGGACGAAGAATCCAAGTAAAAAAATTTAAGTTTTATTGTATGCAAACAATATATAAAAAAGTATAAAAGATTTACAAGCAGTGCGTGACATTAAGAAAATGCTTGCTCATGGTCAGATCTTTACATTAGATCGTATGCATGATAAAGTGGGACACATATGTGTTCCCGAGAACTGTAACTCTGCAGTAGTTATTCGTTCCATTCTTAAAACTATTTGTACATTAAATATATATTTGTACAATCTTGTAAAAAAACATACATAGTTTGTGAGATATCTTCTTAGAATTAATCATAAAATTAATATTGGACTGTAGAACCTGTCCTATCACAGCTCGTGATTCATCACAATCTTCAGGGGCACAGAGGGGATATGGACTATTCCGCACCCCCCCCCCCTTTTTGACAGCAAAACTTAACTTAATAGAACATTACCTACTGTACCCGTTGACGTAAAGCTACACAGGTACGCTGTGGTTTATCTAGAGCGACGGACAGGTAGCGTGTTAGGAACGTAAGATTGGAAGCCCATACTTGAGCTCTTGCTTGTTGATATGGTACTGACTGTCTGCTGGCCATGTGCCTTGACCTTGATGGCTTAGGGTGGACTGATAGCCCCAACCTAGTGCCCCTGAGGCGTCTGTGTCTACCCACACTGTAGGAGGGGGAGAAACCCATGTCGTGACAGAGTGGAGAACTTCTCGCTTGGCCCAGACCGAGAGTAAGCTGTGGATTAATGGAGGAATGGGCCATAATTTCTTCTCCGGCGAGAGAGGGAAAACTTTGTTGCCTTCCAGGATTAATTGTTTGACTTTCAACCGGCCCAACTTCACAGTTAATTGTATCCAGTTGAGAGAGCCGACTAGGGAATCCCACGTTTTCCTGGTCGCATCCAGACTGTGGAGAAAACGGAACAGTTTCTTGCGGAACCTGCTCCGGTTTGTCCACACTGAGTAAGAGTCAGATTGGCGGTGTCCCAGACCAGCCCTATCCACTGAATAGTCCTTGAGGGGACAAGGCGAGACTTCGCCAAGTTCACCTTGAACCCTAGGGTTGTTACATGAGCTAACACTTGGTTTACATGATCTTGACATAATTCCATAGAGTTCGCTACTACTAGCCAGTCGTCTAGATACCAAAACACCTGTATGCCTTGGATTAACAGGTGTAAAAGAGCTTGCCGGACAAGTTTTGTGAAAATTCTCGGTGCTAGGTTCAAGCCAAAATGCATTCTTTGAAAGACATAAGTCTCTCGCCTGATCCTCAGGGCAAGGAAATTTTGGAACCGTTTGTTTATCGGGACATGCCAATAGGCATCTTTGAGATCGATCGAGCACATCCAACCTTGCGGCAGAATCGCGAGTCTGAGTTGCTGAACTGTAAGCATCCTGAAGGGTGAATTCTCTATAAATGTGTTCAGGTGCGAGAGATCTAGAACTGGTCGCATCTGCACACTGTCCCATTTTTGCACTAAGAAAAGTCGGGAAGTGTATACTGGGTGACTGGCATTGACCGGGATAAGAACTTGTTTGGTAATCATTTCCTGAAGTAGGGTCTCCTCCTCCTGAGACACATTGACGTGTTCCCGCGGCTGACGCAGTCGAGGCCGCCGGAGCCACCGCCAGGTGATTCCTTTGCTTACTACTTTCCTGGCCCAGGTCTTCTTGGGCCAGGCCGAGCAGAATGAACGGAACAAACCCAGGTGCAACCGGGGTCCGATCATCAAGGCAACTCTCAAATCCTGTGTCCTTAAGCACGGCGTTGGGATGCTGAGAGACTGGGTGGCTATTTTTTTGGAGGAGGAGGTGGGTTGGTATCTGACGCTTGGCTAGATTTGACTGATGGCTGGCCTTGAGTACCCTTCTGAGGGGCCTTACCTTTATACCCCGAACGTTTACCTTGTTTGGGCTTGTAAGAGTTACCTCCCTGCTGCGGCGGGAGTCTGGGATCCCTTGGTGACTGTTTAGATTGTGGTTGGTATTGTTTGGTACCACCCTTTGATTTATGAAAGGGCTTCTTAACAGGGTCCTTCCGAGCTTGGGAGGTAATCTGCTTCCAACCACTAACCATGTTAAACACTAGACTCCATGTTTCAGAGTTAAGGAGGGTGGCAGTAAGGACCGGAGAGAGAGTTACCCGGTGACCTATGTCCGCCGGCAACTTCCTCACTAGATGGACTCTCAGATCTTGGCGGGCTCGAACCGCCTCCATACTAGCAATTCTGATGTCTCCTAAGGACTGAATAGAATTTTGTAGCAACAGTTTTCTCGACAATTCGGTAGCTCTCTTAATTTGGGGTTCAGCTATAGCTGAAATAGTACGTGACAGGGAGGCGGCGATCTGGTGACTAACCAAGTACTGAGAGAACATCCGGTAAGCCTTATTTCTTAACTTGAAGTCCCTGTCAAGGTGAGTAGCCGGGGGAGTAGAAAAGGGTTCATCAAGGGAGTGCAAGGAAACTTTGGGGCCCGAAAGAAAGGTAAGTAAATCTGAGGACACTCCCTCTGCTTTGGCTACTGGCAAAGAAAAGTAGGCTAAGCATGATTTTCTTGAGGAACCTGATGTGAAGACTTAGAAGTAATTGTAGCAGCAAAAACCTGAGCTTCTATCTCCCAGTCTGCCCATGGGCCTAACCCCACCGGTCCAATCTGCAAGACTGGTGTATGCGTCTGGTCTAGGACCGGAGTTGTAGCCAACTCCGGCGTGAGAGCACTCAAAGCTTTGACATCATTGATGCCATCAGCTTTTGACCAATCCGCAAACAGTCGTGCAGACGCGGCGGGAGGGATCGCCGGGGCAGCTGTATACAGAAAATAATCCGGGTTGTACGAACTCGGTACACCCTTAATTAATACATCCATCACTCTCCCTGCCTCATCTTTTGCCCTAAACTTCCTGGTCTTATTGATTTCAATATACCACTCGCTGGGTACCGGAAGTTCCCCTGACCCAGAAGGTTGAGCTAAGTGAGGGTTCACTGGAGTCGCAGGGATCCAGGAATAATCCGCGTCATAGAGGAGGGGCATGGGGCCCTTCTTCAGAGGCTCCTTATCTAAAGGAGGTGGGGGAATATCTGCAATAACCTTCAAAGAGGAGGTGGCCAGCGCCGCCGGCACTGTAGTGCCAGAAGCCGCAGCTACTACCGGGGTAGGACATGATGGAAGAAAACCCGGGGAAACTAGGGGTTTGACAACAGAAGTACTAGGGACCACCAAAGGTCTAGAAACCGGGGGGGTCCGAAGAGGCAGGGAGTTGATAATGTTGCATAACCTTATGCAAGAGCTCACTTAACTGATCAGAAGTCACACACATACTGTGGGAGTCCCTGGATGAGAGGGATCCTGCCTCAGAATCTTCACCTGTGAGTGACTGGGCAGCCGGAGAGAACCTAACGTCTCCCGGCTCTCCACTCATCTCGGGATTATCCTGTCCCATCACTATCTCAATATCCGCCGAGGGCCACGTTAAATCTGGAACCGATGATGGCAACATTTCTATGCTACCGTCCTCAGTCCTTTCGTGATTGACGTTAAAAAGAGATTGAGAAGGTTCAGATTGACGCCACAACGGGCTGGGAGTCTGGAATCACTTGAGAATGCAATTGTAACCCCGACGGATATCCCCTGTACTGGTCAGCCAGGACCCTACATGGGCCTGCCGATCTAACACTACGAGGTACAAAGGAGTACAAAGGAAATCAAGCAACAACAGATCTAGTGACCCTTCTAGGTTGCTTGTCCTCCAAAACACTGAGGATCAAGTGTCCAAACAGTGGTTTAGAGTGGGTAAGGGAACATTGGAAAGGGAATTACTGCCCTGGAACTAATGTCCGTGGCAGGATTAGGAAGTTAGTAGGGGACAGATGGGTTAGTAACTGAGGGGGGGATAAAATAAAGTTATTCATTTACAAACGCAGTCAGTCGCGGGTTTGATGCGAGATATTTGTCTAGGCGGAGTTTAAATGAATCAACGGTGATGCAGTCTATAACGTTTCGGGGAAGCCCATTCCCAAGTTGACAACTCGATTCAAGAAGAAATCCTTAGATTCGTGTGAGTTAAAAGATTTACCAATAATTTTGCAACCGTTTTCCCCGCGTGTAATTAGATTGGTCGATAGTGAAGTACTTACTACAGTTCATATTGTCGATGCCTTTGATGATTTTGAACACTTGAATTAAGTCACCTCTTAATCTGCGCTGGGTTAAAGGAAATAGATTTAATTCTCTAAGACGCTCTTCGTATGGTTTGTTCTTTAGGCTAGGTATCATTTTGGTAACTCTACGTTGAACTCGTTCTAGCTTGTTTATATCTTTTTGGTAATAAGGGCACCAGGATTGAACGCAGTATTCCAGAAGAGGGCGGACTAATGAATTGTAAAGGGTTAGGATAACTTCTTTGGATTTATGCTCAAATGACCTGCCTATAAAGCCAATTATTTTGTTTGCCTTCTTAACAACTTCTGAACATTGTTGACTCGGTTTTAGGTTACTCGATATTGTTACTCCCAGATCGGTTTCTCTGTTTACATTCTTAAGCTGAGTGCCATTCATCGAATAGTTTGCTTTCTCATTTAGGTATCCGATATGTAGTACTTTACATTTATCCGCATTGAAACTCATTTGCCAAATTTGGGCCCAACATGACAATTTATCTAGATTGTGTTGCATATCGTCAACTTGTTCTTTTGAGAGTACGCTATTTGCAATTTTTGTATCGTCAGCAAATTTTGAGATTGTACAGGTGAGACCCTCATCTATGTCGTTGATGTAAATTAGAAAGAGAATTGGTCCTAGTACCGATCCCTGGGGTACCCCGCTACTTACATTGGTCCATTTTGATGCCTTACCGTTTATGACTACTCTTTGCTTTCTGTCGCTGAGCCAATTTTCTATCCATTTCAACACACCGTCTTGTATTCCATGCGCTTTTAGTTTTAGCAGTAAACGTTTGTGGGGAACTTTGTCAAAGGCCTTTTGAAAATCAAGGTATATAATATCTACAGCTTTACTCTCATCGTAGAGGTTGAGGATATCGTGGAAGAAGTCTAAGAGGTTTGTTAAACAGGAACGTTTTTTTACGAAAGCCGTGTTGAGTATCTTTAAGTATGTTATTTTCCTCTAAGTGATTTACGAGTCTGTCTCGTATGACCGTTTCTAGCATTTTACATACAACTGAGGTTAAGCTAATTGGACAATAGTTACTGGGTAGGGATTTGCTGCCTTTTTTGAATATCGGTGTTACGTTGGCTAGCTTCCACTGATCGGGCATAGTTCCAGACTGCAAGGATTTATTGAATAGTAATGTCAGTGGTTTAGAGAGCTCATCCTTAGCTTCCTTTAGAACTCTAGGCGAGATTGTATCAGGTCCAGGCGTTTTATTTACCTTGAGTTTATCTAAACAATTCAATACTTCTCTCTCTGTAACGGTGATATTGCTTAGAACATCTGAATTATCAATCTGAATCGGCGATGGTGTAGGGATATCACTGAGGTCTTCTGTTGTAAAAACTGATGCAAAGAAGGTATTGAGGGCATTACTCATTTGATCTTCGTCTTTGGTGTATTCTCCATTTTCATCGACTAACGGTCCAACAGTTGAAGTAACGACTTTTTTCTTTCTGATATAACTATAGAATTCTTTCGGGTTTGTTTTACTTTGATTCGCAATATGTAACTCTAAGGTCTTTTTACTTTGCTTAATTAACTTTTTGGCTTTGCGTCGTAGCTCTACAAATTTCAGCCGTTCTTCGTCATTTTGTGAGGATTTTAATCTATCATTAGCAAATTTTTTAGCAAGCAGGCAGTTTGAAATATCTTTATTCCACCATTTGGGCTTATTATTATGGCCTGGACGCCGAGTTTTCGATGGTATGCAGTCTTGCACTGCTTTTAGGTAAGTGGCTTCGAATAACTTCCAAGATGTATTTATGTCGTTATTGTGAATTAAAAAGCTCCAGTCAGTTTCTTTAAACATAGCTCTAAGTTTATGGAAGTTTGCTTTCTTGAAATTAGGGACTTTTTCGATGCTACTATTTGGTTCGTTACTAGTAAACTTTAAAGTGAAAGTTATCGTACGATGGTCGCTGTTACTGAATTCATCACCAACATTCAAATTCTCTATTAATTCTTCTTTTGTTGCAAGTACAATGTCAAGAACGTTATTACCACGGGTCGGCGTTCCAACAAATTGATAAAGCGAACTCTCTTGCAAGTTCGTATACAAGTCATGTCCGGAGTGTGAAGTAAGAGTATCGCCCCACTTGGTCATAGTTCAGTTTAGGTATGGCAAAAGTAACACTAGGAGACACACTCAAGGATTGTTCATGACTAGGTGCGGATTCCGGTGTATCAGACCCCACTTTAGAATCCCCAAAATCTTGGTGAGGTATGTCAGAGGTAGGGGTAGGAGGCGGTTGCTGAGGGGTGTCCCTCCGGCTGCCGCTGCTTGCTTGACTCATCGTTCCCTCAGAGTCCTCTCTCCGGCATTTGGTAGACCGGGAAGACTCTGCGGACGAGTGTCTAGATTGTTTGCGGGGGGATCTAGACCTTGACCTCGACTTGCGCCTAGGGGAGGGTGATCGTCTCCTCTTGGTACGGTCGGAGGGGGGAACCTCGGTGACCTCACTCTCACTGCTACTACTCACTACCTCTTTGCTGAGGGCTTTCGACTTGACTTTAGGTCTGACAGATTTAGAGGAACCGGGTTTCACAAGGGGTGACTTAATAATGAGTTGTTCCCATAGTACTTCATCATCACAGTGAAGTGCCTTATGGGCAGTGTCTTTGGCATAAGAATTAAAGGTACTCTTAACTTCCTGTAAGGCCGCCAGGCACGATAAGTCTTTATTTGTTATTAACGCAGTTTTCAATTCAGAGCAAATGGAACAAAGTTTAGATAACCACAAGCCTCTGGAACGATCCAAACACTTGACGCATTTAATGCAAAGTTTGTGAGCAAAAACTGGCAAAAGAGAGCAGGTAGGAGTAATGCATAGTTCGAACCTCGTCATGGAGCTAATAAGAGACCCCCCCCCCCCCCGCCGGGATGAGCCGCCCAAACCTCCGCCAGAGAAGCAGTCAGGAGCCTGGAAAATAAGATTCCCAGGAATCAATGCTCATAAGGATAACCTGCGAGGTGTTATACATCGTAACTCGTGTCCGCCGGAAAATTAGCTATAGTGCACCACTACTCTAACCTTCCGCCGGACCCGTTTAAGCTGGGTTTAACTACTAACCTGTGACAAGTGTCCAAGGTCCCTTGACCTTGAGTGTCTGATCATCTATAAGCAAGTTTGCAAAACTAATCTTATCACTCTTGTACACTAGACTTGCGGCGCCGCAGGGCGAGAAGATCTAATCGTGTAACTGGGTCAGTTAGGGCGAGTTACTCGGCACGCCGAGTTTGCAGCCCCTTTAGGAATGCAGTTCCGCCGGGAGCGTATGGTTCAGCCAAACCACGCCGGGACCTTTTGAATGTTCCTACCCGTTTATAAGACGGATAACTTGGGCCCACCGCACGGGGCCGCCAGAAAAAACAAGACTCCAGAGAAAAAAGGGAGATGGCACAGCTCCCCAACTCTGAGACCCGCTAAAACACATCATAAGAATATATATATAGGGACGTCTCCCCGACCCCCAACAACATGCCAACACGCATGTAAGAAACGCTAGGGGCACACATAGGCATATAATAAAATACAGAAAATTTAGCATCCTAAATTACCTGAAGCCGACTCCGGAGACCCGTACAAAAGGCACGAGGTACGACGAGCAACACCAGCAGACGACGCTCCATGGATCATCACAGCGCTCGGATGAGGGAGGCCCACTCAAGGGGCCCAAAGCAAAACACGAACTCTGGAAGGCGGAGCACCACGTGCAGACACCCTTAAACCAGAGCATTTGCTGATAATTAATAATCTGACATGTACTTTCCTCAATAATGACAGTCTGTATCATGTGTTACGTCCTGGGATATATAAACACTGGGCTCTTTCTATTGGACTAGGTATGTGGCAACAAGCAACAACGGAAAACGCTAGATCCCACCCTTATCTATAAACCCAGGCAACAAACCACCCTAAACCGTCAAGAGTCTTGCCTGGACAACAAGGTATCCTATGACTCGGTTACAGGGTGCACGCACTATAGACTGCTGATAGTCAAGCAGGCTATATAAAAGATCACGCAATTAAGTTGACTTAAAGCTTCAAGGAAAAGATAGATAACGGAATTAAATTGCAGAAACAATTTAATAACAAACTAGAAGAAGGTACATTTAACGTTACGTTAATTAATACAACTAATCACCCCTGCGTGAAAGAAGGTGAAAGCAAACAGTCCTCAAAACATCGTACAGGTAGACAAGATGCAGGTTTCTAAACTGCATGCGGCTACTGTAGGATCTGATGCTTATTGCTTAGCAAAGAAAGTAAGTTACGGATTTAGAGAACTCTTAACTCATAAGCAGGAATAAATACTAGTGATAGGCCATACAGTGTATAATGGCATAGGTATAATTAAATAAAGGCAGCAACTCGCAACATAACCACATACAGGTGTGCTTCTCACTCTTAGTAAGGCAAGCCTGCTCGGACAGAGTCTCTAAGCCACACCCTGACTCACAATGCTCACAAAGACGGTAAACTGTGGCACAATAACAAGCATACAGATATAATAAACCGCTAGCTGTTAATCTGCCAGGTGGCAGAGGTCTAGCTGGAAGGATATAGGCTTCGGATACCCGGGCTGAGCCACCTGCTCTAGCCTAGGGACGTTCCCAAGTCTGTGCGCCAAATTACTCTAATTGAAAGGGTGCTCTCTTGAGAGACTCAGATCCCAAGTATCTGACTCTCTCCTGGCGACCCTAAAACAAACGCAAGATGTGCTAGCGCAGTGCTGAATGGACTAGGCAAGGGCCCTCACACAACACAACACTAGACACACAGGCACACAGACAAGAAAATGCCCCCAGACTCCCACGGGTATCCTAGTAAAGTCGTGCAGGTCCACAGGACTTGCACCAGCAGACTTTACTTAAAGAATCGCAAAAAGCCTCCCCTCCGGTCTAGCCCCTGCTTACCTGCCACAAGAACACACTAGCAAGCATGAAACCACCAAATATGAGACAACAAAAAAGCTTCCTAGGTCTCATTAACAATTATATCTCTGCATAAGGCCCAAAATCCTATCTAGTTATCTGAGAGCTCGTCGTTAATACAATGATAGATATAAGGTCTATCAAGGGGATGGGATAATTAAATAGATTGGTGAAGTAGTGGAAAGAAGGTATACAAAGTAAGAGAGAAAGTTTCTAAGTGGGGTTGAGAGGGATAGATATCAAAGGGGTCCGAAGGGTACGACAGTGAGGTGAGCTCTGAGGAGAATAGCTCCTCTGGACCCCTCCAGGATCCCACACAAAGGCACGGTGGTCAGCCAATCACAGGCCGCTACGTCACCCGGCAGCAGGCCTGCAGAAGGCGCCAGGAACCACCAGCCAATCAAAACCGAGAGAAAAGACCACGCGGCGACCAACTCCTCCGGGAGGGAGGAGGGAGGAGGAAAAGCAACACTCACCTCCCCCACCCTGCTCGCTCGCTCTCTCTCTCTCTCTCGTCTCCTCCCACTCTCACTAGACTTACATCTTATATATTATAATGAGACAATCAACTATCGAGAATAAAATATACTAAGATGTGTTGGTTAACAATAAGGGCAGCTTCAAGCTGTGAAAGAACATAAGAATATCCCAGACATTAGTTACATTGTCGTAGGATATATACTAAGGAAAAGCCGGCCAGCCGACTGCCGCCAGCCGGTTTCTAAACGGCTGGGCAGCCGACGCGCGCGCCTGCCCGCACGTGGCTACTATGCAGGAGCGTCACACATGCCTTGTAGAGTGGTAGCCTTCTAGCTAAGTAATCGCAAAAGCTAAAGGCGTATCACAACAAACAACAAAACACACGCGGTACGAACATCCTGGACTCGTAGACGCCTGTTACAAAAGTATCCTATTTTAACACATACTTCCTGCGGACACACCAATCTGGCAGCCGTGCTAGCTAATCTAAACCTTGTTACTACAACACAGATGTATACAAATGAGTAAGGACTCACTAGAAGTTCTGGAACGTCGAATAAAGCGGAGCGCGGCGCAAGCCTTGTTGTCACTGTGGCCACGGAAGTAGGAAGGACGAAGATGGCCGCTAGAGGGCCTGGTGTTGGGAAAGCGAAACATGAGAAATCCACGCATATGGCAAGTCATATGATAACAGATATTAAGTTCTTTTTTCTTTTTTATATTTTACGGAGTTTTTTTCTGTAGGGTACCCGATCAAAACGACGATCCCATAAGGGAATTAGGAGTGCACTTATGACGAGTACTCCATAATACTTCCGCGCGGGCTATTCAAAATGCTGGCGCAGGATGTTGAATGGAGACTATTATATTAATAGGCGAAGTCGTCAATGATGGAGGGGCCCTATTAAATATATATATATATATATATATATATATATATATATATATATATATGTATATGTATATACAGTATATATATATATATATATATATATATATATATATTATATATATAAATACGAGAATGGGAAGACGGGAGACGGAAGTGTAGTAAGAATGACACGAGGGACAAGAAGCAAAAAGGGAAGAAGACAGAATAAAGAACAGGATGAAAGAGAGTAGAAGACCGAAGAAAAGCAATAGAAACAAATGCAAAAAAGATGGAGGAGCAAAAGAATCAAACATATAAAGGAGAACAAGCCAGGAGAGAAAACGACCACAGCAAAGCGAAGAGGGAGAAACACAGCCAAGAAGAAAGAAGAAGAAGAAGTGAGCATCAGCTAGCGTCACTCCAGGTGCCTGGCAAGTTTGAAAGCGATGTTCCAGACCCCTCTCACTCTCAGCACAGCAACCACGGGTGTGCTTGCGCGGCCGGGGTCGACCTCACGCTTTACATATGAATACCTATACCCTCCATGCTCTTCTTACCTCCAAATAGCTCACACGCAAAAACGATGACGGTGTGACTACATACATACATACTGTACATACAAGTTTAAAAACCGTTCTGTCCACAGAGAATGTGGTTACAGTCTCACATCCTAAATGGCGGCTTTTCAGGCGGCCCTGTCAAGGGCAGCCTCTGTTGTCGAGTTCGTTATTTTGAGATCGGATCGGAGTACCTGATCCTACGTCATTCTAGGTTCATCCCTACGCGCAGCTTCCCCCACGTTCACAGTGCGGCATTTCCTCACCCAGCTCTGATCATCCATCCTATTCACATGTCCAAACCAATCAAGTCGGCTCATCAGCATCACTTCACTGACACTCCTAATACCCAGCGGCCTTCTCAATTCCTCGCTCAATACCCCTTCCCTGAGATTAACCCCACACATCCATCTCACTAGAGATCCTTGAGTCTGCTCACCATTCTCTTCTCATTTCGTTCCATTCTATTGATATCCTCCGCGTTAACCAGCCACGTCTCCGAGGCATAGGTCATCGCACTCCTAACACATGAGGTATTCACCTTCCCTTTAAGGTGGGGAGGAAGCCCTCTCATGGTCAGGAGTGGCAACAGCTCTCTAAACCTTTCCCAGCCGCTTCTGACTCTAGCAATGGAGCCAACTTCGGCGCCACCTCCGGCGGAAACCGTATCGCCTAGGTAGCAGAACTTATTCACACACTCCAGCGTTACACTGTCAAAATCAACACTGACAGGCGGGTCATTTAACACAAGATCTCCCTTGCACACTGCACATTCAAAGTCTATGATTCTTGTCAGAGGTCCTCTAGCTCCACTACATCTCTTGTGTACCCAGTCACTAAAGACGCAACATTGAATTGAGTTATTTCTCACCCCTTCCCGCATACTGCGCATGGATAGGCGCCGCTTCTTTCAATAGTTCCACGCCCTACTCCACTAATCATGACCTTTGTTTTATCTATGTTAACTCATAGACCCTTGTTTGCCTTCCCTCCATTTTTTAAACTTTGCCTCTACTTCCTGCACACTATATGCGATAAGAACTAAATCATCTGCATATAACAGCTCCCATGGGAGTCCTGTCCTAGAGTCCCTTAACAAAGCCTCCAGGACCAAACAAACAGTAATGGGCTCAGCACTGAACCTTGGTGAACTCCAACCTTCACTGGGAGCTCTTCGCTTAGGCCTCCATTTACTCTAACTGCTGCCCGTGACCCCTCATACATTCTCCTTATCACACGCACCAGTCACTCCTCCACTCAGAGCTTTCTCATAGCGCACTTCATTACTTCCCTGGGCACCCGGTCAAAGGCCTTCTCCAGATCTACACAAACTAGGTAAACTCCCTGTCTTTCTCTAAGAAACTCTCTTGCATTTGCCTAAGAATGAAGATAGCATCAGTTATGCCACGTCCCGGCATAAATCCAAACTGCATGTCGCTGATTATGCATTCAAAGACCCTTTCACTGACTTTCATGACTTGATCGAGCATTTTCAAGCCCCTATAATTTCCCCTGTCTAAGAAGTCACCCTTGCCTTTGTATATACTTACTATCACACTTTTCTGCCATGCATCAGGAATTTTGTCCTCCTTTATGATAGCATTAATCAGCTCCGTGACCAATTTTACCCCAATATCTCCGGCTGCTTTTGGCATCTCAGCGACAATGCCGGAGCTCCCAGCGGCTTTCCCGGACTTTACTTTATCTATGGCACTTTTAACAGCACCGTACCCTATCAAAGGCGGAGGGCCTTGTACTGAGACTGCAGTGTTGAGCTGTTCTCTGTTCCATTCAAACTCTATATTAAGCAGTCTTTCATAATGCTCCTTCCACGCCTCTCTGATTTCGTTTTCTATTTAAACAGTCACTGTCGTTATTTATGCATGTCACACCCACGACGTCCTGACTATAGTCCCTCACATTCTTAGCTAATTTATAAACCCCATTGGTATTATTAGTGCTACAAACTTGTTCTATCACGCTATCCTGTATGGTTTTCTTTGCCCTGTAGACCTCTCTTCTAGCATTGCGTTTGGTGGACAGGTATTCTTCCTTGCTGCCACCTTCCTTCCATACTTTGAAACAACTCTTCTTCTCTCTGACTGAAGCTTCGACATCATTGTTCCACCACCAGGAGAACTTATGTCTGGGTGGCCCCTTTGTTTTGCCAAAGACTTTGTCTGTGGTATCGAGGATTCTATAAAACTCCATTTGCTATCAACATCATCTGGCCTATAGCATCCATTCTCTTTTCAATTTCCATCATTTCGTTGTGGAATCTGTCTCTGTACTCCTCTTTTTCCAACAACCATACTTTCCTTTTTGGCAAATGAACTTTCTTTCTAACAGGAACTCTACTTATATAGGCACATATCACACACTAGAAGCTTGTGTTGGGGGATGCATTCTTCACCTGGTATGATCTTAGTGTTTCTAACCCATTTCCTGTCAGATTTGCTGATCAGGAAGTAGTCTATCTGACGACTGAAGCCACCTGATTCATATGTTATTAGATGGTTCATCCTCTTCTTAAACATAGTATTACACACCACCATCCCCGTGGCAGCACAGTGCTCCAGTATGTATTCACCTCCCAGGTTCCTTCTGCCATAACCCTGTCCTCCATGCACGCCCTCATATCCGTCGGCAGCTGCCCCGACATGCCCATTAAAGTCTCCTCCCACAATTACTACCTCCCCTTCCTTGCATCCAACAACCACCTCTAGTAATTAATTCCAGAACTGTTCTTTGACATATCTACCTATACCTGCTTGGGGGCCTTATGCTGATATAATATCTATGACTCTCGCCCAACTTTCACTCTTAGTAAAATCAGTCTTTCATTAAACCTTTTAACTTCTATCACACAATTTGCCCACCTCTCTGCCACCAGGAAACCCCCCCCCCCCCCCCCTTTCTGTACCATGTTCGTTTCCCTTCCAACTTCACTACTGCTTCATCCATTCCACCATTAAAATCTCCGACTGGCAATCTTGTAAGTGACCCACGAGGTAAAGCTAACCTTCTTGCGGATATTTTCTCCACCAACTCAACCTTAGATGAAATAAATCAAGATGTCCCTGTACTTAATTTTAATTCGCCTGAAATTCCCTCACTTAACCCGGCAAGCGCGATAGGCCTCACGGAAGGCTTCCTATAGAGAACGCGATAGGCCTCACGGAAGCAAGACCATAAAAAAAGCCTTCCAAAAAAAAAGGGCCTATCAAAACAAAGGAATTTGTCTCTAGGTGAGATAATTCCCCTCCAGTACTCATCCATGTGTTTCTCACCACTCCCCCTCCCCTCCTTCCCCACCTTATTCCCCCCTCCCCCCCTCCTCAATTATCACCTATTTTTCCTCTTATTATCATCATTTATCGGTTATTTTTCTCTCCCGCGATAATGTAGCACAAGTGGGTTGCATAAAAGATCGTTATGCAACACCCAGACACTGGCACACACCGCCCCGCTCGTCTCAGTTGACTCCCAGACAGCGAGAGGGGAGGGCTGCCTGTGGCTCTCTCTCGCCTGAGATTATGACCGGGTGGCCAATAACTTCGTTTTTCACCACCCAAATGCTTTTCCAACTTATTTTAGCACTCTTGAAGGTTCATATATACATCATATATGTAAAATAAAAGCATACCGAAAACAAATAATGCTTTATATTGTAAATATAACGAATTCTGTCAGAATCCAAGGCTAGAAATGCACAAATAACTACCCTAGCACCTAGGTCTATATCGCGCTTGTCAGGTTAAGATCCACACCAGACATGTCAAAACTATTTTGCAGAATCTCTCAGTAGATAAGGCTCCTGGTCCAGATGAAATTCCTCCAATAGTACTTAAGAATTGCTCCTTGGTGCTCGCTCCTGTATTGGCAAATTTTTTCCGTCTGTGTACTCATACCTCATGTTTCCCAGTACCCTGGAAAGAAGCAAACATCCATCCAGTTCCTAAAAAAGGTGCCTCTTCAGATCCATCAAACTACAGACCAATAGCTATAACTTCCACTCTTGGTAAAGTCTTTGAAATTATATTAAATAATCACATAATTAAGCATCTTGAGAATAATAAATTAATCAGTGATAGGCAATATGGTTTTAGACGATGTCGATCAACTGCAGACATTGTTTGCCTTCTTATGCATCAAATCAACCAAGCTACAGACCAACATGGTGAAATACATACAATAGCACTGGATATATCAAAGGCATTTGATAGAGTCTGGCATCAATCCTTATTGTCGAAGATGTCACACTACGGCCTTGCATCATTAGTTCCACTAATTTCTTCTTATCTTCATAACAGAAAAATATGTGTAATGGTAGATGGCCTTTATTCTCAATTTCACTCAATAAATGCTGGTGTTCCCCAGGGATCAGTTTTGGCCCCAACTCTGTTCCTCATTCATATCAATGATCTCATATCTACCACTCATAATCCAATACATTCCTACGCAGATGACTCAACACTCCACAGTTCCTTCACATTTACCAATTCTTTCACCCAACCCGATCTTATAAATTCAAAAATAAACACTGCAATATCTCTGAACCAGGACCTTTCTAGAATTAATGAATGGGGACAAAAGAATCTAGTTTCCTTTAATGCACAGAAAACCAAGTACATTCAATTTTCTAACCGACAGAATCTCACGACTCCCATATATTTTTTAATTATGTAAATATTCCCACTTCCCTTAGTGTTGACATTCTCGGTGTAACATTAACTACTAACTTGAGCTGGACACATTATGTTAGAAGCATTGCTAAGAATGCCTCTAAAAAACTGGGACTCCTGTACAGAGTTCGAGAATTCTTCACTGACGAGCAGTTGGCCGTAATATATAAAAGTCATGTGCGTTCTCAGATGGATTACTGTTCACCTCTGTGGGGTGGAAGTGGAGTGGTTGCATTGAGGCAGTTGGACAAAATTCAAAATAAAGCTATTAGATTAATCAATAACCCTGCAATCACACAGGACCTTCCTACATTATCCATACGAAGAAACGTTGCATCCCTTGCATTATTCTACAGATATTTTCACAGCAATTGTTCCGAGGAACTTGTTTCAATTGTGCCGGCTCTCCACATCTTTCCCCGTAGAACTAGGGCAACTGAGAGCGCCCATGAATTTACACTTTCTCCTCCACAATGCAGAACTTCTGCTTATCAAAATTCATTTATCCCTAGAACTACTACTCTTTGGAATTCACTTCCCTCGAGTTGCTTTCCAGTTGTTACAAACATTTTATGAATGGAGGATGCCTTTAGGCACATGGACCTTTTTGTTTTATCTGTGTTTTTCCTTCCTCCGTTCATTGTCTCAAAAAAAAAAAAAAAAAAAAAAATGAACTTGAAGTGTTCATTTTTCCCGTAATCCACCTCGCACTCCCCCCTTTCCACTGAGTTTCCTGGGCACAACATACATCCACTCGACATCTTTCTAGCATCTCCACAATCTCACCTGTCCTTCCCTTCATAGATCCAACATTCACACTTCCGAACCTCAACTTGGGGGAAGAATCCGCGGTAGTGTCCTTTTGCGATTTTGTATCAACAGACTTGCGTTTTCTTTTTGTGGTTTTTGTCATGATTGGTATTTTTGCCAACGTTGGAGGTCACTATCCTCAGGTATCCAGTTCCAGGCAACCCCGAGCAGTTGTCACCCAGAGGCCATCCCAAGATCTTAATACGGGTTGGACATAGGGGCCTCAGGGCACCTCGCCAGAACCAATCGCAGGGACGCAATCCGTGCGCGCACACGGCACTACGGTTGGCCCAGTATCATGCGCCTAGTAATAGGGCAGCCTCCCGGTGTGCTACCTCTGGATTCAGGCCCCTGTGCTACTAGGCGGAAAGTGCCAGTCTGTAGAGACACTATGCCCTGTACCCTCTAGGTCCTCCTGGCCAGGATGCACCCCCAGGGGGCTAGAGCTGGGCCTGAGGTAGGTCCCTCCATGTCGGCGAGCCGCCATTGGGCGAGTTTGAAGCATGTTTTACGTGGGGTGCCTGCTTTAGCTAGCCCCCAACCACAGTTGTTGGCTGTGGACCTAGCCTTTGTCCAAATGGGCTTAGCCTGCAAGGCAACAAACAATTTGTGTGGGGTTTGCTCCCCTAGACAGGTTGCTATCCACGGCTAACAAGTCCTGTCTACCCAGATTGTGTGAGGTTGTCTCCCCTAGATGGGTTGCCAACCAAGGCTAACGAGTCCCATTCACCCTACTATGTTACCAAAATTAGAGGAAATGCAGACAGGGTGGGATCGGAATAGCTGCCGATTTTAGAGTGTGACCAGGACTGTGAGTACACAGGTCAGTGCAGTCTGCTATACACCAAGCTCTATCCAACCTCTTGGTCTTAACCTAACTGTGAGTACACTGGTCAGTGCAGGCAGGTATAAAGACAGAGAGCTTCCTGACCTATCTCATAGCTAAGGATAGGAAGGAAGAACTGTGAAGTAACAAAAGTTGCGAGTACACTGGTTAGTGCAACTTAGTTGCCTTACAGAATCTGGGTAATACCCTACTGCCAGTACATTGGTCCGTGCAGTTTGTTAGTTCGATCACAGCCCTGGGTATTAACCTACTGCCAGTACAATGGTCCATGCAGTTTGTTAGTTCTCAGACCTGGGTTTTAACCTGCTGCCAGTACACTGGTCTGCACAGTTGGAGGCAACAAGCCTCCAGAGGTTTGTTGCCAGTACACTGGTTCATGCAACACTTAGACTCAAGCAGGAAATTTGGGAGGTTTGACGTACCTCCCAAACTACCAAATAGGAAAACCTACTATTTGGTAGTAGTCTTGGAAAATCCAACGTCAAGGCTATTAACCTAATTGCAGTGACGACTTGTCATAAAATGACTGCTAAGTCGTCACCCCAACCGCGGTTAAAAGAGAAAACGTCTAGAGTCTACTCCTTAACTTACTCTAGGAGATGTTGTACACTAACCAAGATTACCACCGAAGGTGAAAAAAAGTATAGAAGAGAAGAAAAAGGAATTTACCTGAGTTACAGCTGAAACTCATCCCGTGTTCTCTAATGGTGTACACAACTGATCAAACCTGAGTGCCAGCGACCTTCTCTTGTTATCACATTCCACGTAGACAGAAGATCAAGGATGGGCAGGGGTACGGCTTGTGAGAGGGTACTATGTACGTTGGATTTTCCAAAACTACTACCAAATAGTACGTTTTCCTATTTGGTAGTTTGGGAGGTACGTCAAACCTACCAATTTGCTAGTAGTCTTGGCAAATCCAACGTCAATGTTGCATAACAAATTGGAGACGGACATCCAAGCCCAATTACCAAATACCAATGCACAAAATATGAATGACAAAGAACACAAAATAAACAAGAGAGTTTAATAAAAAGAGTGAAAGACTGAGGAGTAGTTCAACAAGAGCAGTTTTACATTGTGACATTACATTCAGAGCATTGGAGAAAAACTGAAAAATCTTTAACATACATACATGGGAAAAGTAGGTTACAGGGGACATATATACAGCATATATAAATATCCTCAAGAACGTGACCACAGTGTCCGTAACCCGTAACCCCCGCCCTTTTTCCCAAGAAAACAAGTAAAAATAAAGAGTGACTAGGGGGGAGCCCAGGGACCCAGCCAGGGCACCAGGAGCCGTGACACCCGTGAGCAACCACCGGCCCGGCGGGTCAGATGATGGAAATGGAGAGGGAGGAGGAGACAAAGGGTGTGACCGACTACCACAAACCCTCATTGGCAATGTCGGGCGATTATTGACTGTGCAGGAGCTGTGGTAGGCTGCAAAGGAGTGAATAATGTGCGCAGAATCCCCACAAGTAGGGATACCGGCACGAAGTACCCGACAAAGGAGGCATCCAATCCGCACCCTCGACAACCTCCCACCAGTTCTCGGCGACAACCCCACAGCCAGCCCCGAAGCTGGCACCATAGACTCCACATATGTGTGTCAGGCGTACACCGGGCACAACATAAGGCGAGCATGGCCACGTCGGAAAGCCAGGATGAGAAAAGGCTTGAACATGAGGATCTCCCACTCTAACTTGGCGACAAAAGGACCACGAGACCACGATCAATGACGGGGAGAACTGCATGCAGTCCCGGGACTAGGACATGGCAGCCAGTCCCGACACCCCACCACCAGGAACCAGCGCCACGATGAACAAAAGACACTCTAGCATCGGCGTCGTATCCTGCATGTATGTTCGTGATGTCAGAAGGGCCACAGCCCAGTCAGATCCCACAGTTGAAGGAGCCAGCGCGGTGGTGGTCGTACCCGGAAGGCAGGTTGCAGGAAGGAAACCAGTTCCGTCGGTGGAACGACCAGCCCAGTCAGAGACTCAAAGACCTCCCAGACAGGCGGTAGCGGAGAGAGTGAACCTCAAAGTGATAGGCGCGGAAAAGGTGAAGCAAATAGCGAAGAACAAGTGGAGGCGAACGAAGAGACTGGCCAGTGTCCCGTATCCATGTCGTAAAGACGTCCAGTGGGACATGTAAGACCACCATGAAAACACCGTCCAGGAATGTCTGAGGAAGGCGGTGAGGTCCCGTTCAGGGAGTGGGAGCCACTGAGCCCCATGAACAGCCAATGATGTCCCGAGAGCGCCAACCCGGCCAAAGAGGAAGCGTGAGACAGGCTGGAGCACCGGAATCTTGCACCAGTGCTGCAGCTGGGCGTACCAAGCCTGCGCCGGCCACAGGGGCGCGAACAACCAGACCCTGCCGTGGAACTGCCACAGCAAGAGCGCGTCTGGCGGCGTAATATGAAGAGCGACCGCCACCTTGTTCCAGACTTTCGTAAAAGCAATCAGATCCACCGCCGGAGTGTGAGGCCAGAGGGATAGGGACTGAGGCAAAGTGGGGGACCTCGACGAGGCAAACAAGGCAATACCAGGAACGCCCCATGAAGCCGCCAGGTCCTCGAAGACAATATGCAGCAGCGTTCACTCTACCAGAACGGTCCGTCCTCACGACAGGGCAACCACCTAGAGAGCGGCAGGTCTCGGGCAGTTAGGAAGCGCACAGAGAAATGCAGCGCTGGTCCGCCAGAAAGAACGCTTCTGTGATCCCCAACAGAGGACGTGACCTGGAGGACCCCTACTTGCGGAGGTAATGGACCTCCGGCTGAATGTCCATCCTGAAAGCCCTAAAGGGCCAGCGTGTGATCCCTCAGGAAGAACAACGGCACCAACAGGTCGAGAGCATCGATGTGGAGGGGTGTGTGCCCTGACCACCAGCCCTGATGTTGATGCCCCATGGAACGATTGGTAGCCCCATGCAACCATGCACGACGTATCTGTGACCACCCAAATCGGCGGCGGCGGGGCAGTCCAGGGCACGGCTGCTGAGAGCATGCCCCGAGCGACCCAGTGACCCAAAGGACAGTGTAAGGAGTGCGGAACTGGCCATATCCGACCCGGGAGGGGGGGAAACGGAAAAGCCATATCACCCAGCAGAATGAGAGCCTCCCGAAGGGAACGGCCAGTGCGGCACATTTCAGTGAACCCACCAATGAGTCCCAGACCGACCCCGTGAGGGGAGCTGAGGGCATTACTGCGAAGAGCCTTCTATTCGCAGCGACGACCTGACTCAGAGTTACAGTAGCGCCGATCAAGTCCCAGTCGAGGCCCACTTACGTCAATACGTGTGACGGTGGTAGACGCGACCTAGGAACATGGATCAGGAACCCCAGTTGCGGAATGCGGTGGTCGGTGGTCGACTGGGAGCGTGTCCAGTGCGCACTGTGCTTGGGGTTTAGAGACCAACAGCCAACCGTCCAAGTATAACAGGAGCTGGATCACGTCTCGCAGGAGAGGATCCAGAGCTTGCTTCACCAGCGTCGTGAAGACCCGCGGCGCGATGGTAAGGCCGAAGGGAAAGGTGGCGAACATGAACATGCTCTCGAATGACAGAATGGCCAAGAAGCGCTGGAAGATTGGAACGTACCAAGATGCATCCATCAGCTCCAGCGACACCACCGACGACAGAGGCTACAGTGCCAGTCGTACCAGGTGTAGCAGCAGCACCAGAAACCGCGTGCTCACAACAGAACTGCCGCGGGCCAACAGAACCAGCACCGGTCGCATCGCGTCGCAACCAGTCTACGGACCAGGAACACACGAGAGAGGAAAACCGTGTGGTCGGGTTGCACCACTGGAACAACCCTCCACTCGTGCATCGACGCGATCATGGCAGCCACGTCCTGAGAGACAGGAAGGCGATGGGGACAAAACCTGAGAGGAGGCCTGGAACCCCATCGCCAGGTTAGACCCCTTCTGATAACCGGTTTGTCCGATATCCCTCGTGGCTAGCGATAGGCGCAAGGGGAAAAAATCAGTGGGAACTCCCGTGACGAGGTAATCTACCCTGTCAGAGAGGCGAGAAGGAGAGAGAGGAGGAGACCGACCTGGAGAGCCGACACGTGTTTAGAGGTTCCTCTGAAACGGCCCTGAGCACCCCTACCACTCCCCCCCCCCCCCCCCCCTCCTCCATGACGAAGAAAGGGTGTGTCACGCCACCACCTGTCAGGCGTGAGTCCAACCCCGATGAAGCGCGAACAGAGGCAGAGGGCTGACTGGCCACGCCCTAGCGGGGCCGAGAGGGTGAAGGAAGGGAAGGGCGAGACAGTATGTCCAGCCAACCCAACCCCTAGGCGCACTGCAATGAAGCCCATCTGCGTGAACGGACTGCATATTCCCCGCCCGCGACGCGGCACGTCAGAGCGTGCCGGAAGCAGGGTTAGCCGACAGGGAGACGTACGGCTCCCAGGCATGCGGAGAAAAAAAAACTGTTGTATATAGAACTCAGAATCCCAGCAGTCCCAGACGTATAGCCAACAGGGTGCCGCTGCAGAACTTGGACCGGACGGTGTGGTGACGGGGAGCAGCATTGCACAGCACCACTGTCAGCACGGGGACGAAGGACACAGCGAGCCGGAGGTAAATCCACCGCACGTAGTCCATACCGCGGCGAAAGGTACCCTGAGACACTGCCTCGACAAGATGGAGGGGGTGAACCGAGGGAAGCAGAAGGCCAAGATGGATAAGGCACAGAAAGAGACTGCAACACCGTTGATTCCGTCACCAAAAACCGGCAACTCTGAGGGGCATCGATGAGGAAGAGGAGCAGGCTGAAGCACCGTGAAAACCTGCAAAGACGGAGAAAGTGCGAAACACCAACTCAATATCCATAATGCAGGGTCTAACACACAGGAAAACTGTGAAAACCAAGATGGATAAGGTGTGTGTAAGAAACCAACCTCACATCTCACATGCCATGGTGAAATCACAGAAAGGGAGTTAAGACACAGACAGTGAAGAAGGCTACAAAATCGTGGATTTTGACAACATTGGCCTGACAACATTGGCTAGCATAAAGCAAGCCACGGCCGCAAAACTGCGGAGCCGATTTCGGCGTGTCTGTTGTGACACACAATTACGAAGGTCCGAGCCATGACAAGGAACTTGCGCCAAATCCGAGGTTGACTGCATTGTAAATGAAGAAAAGATGTCCTCAAGTGTGCTATGTCAGTAATAGTGTCCCCCCACCCTGCCATGGTAATCCCCAGGGAGGTATTTCCTTTGCTGAAATACTGTTGGGTACTAGAAACAGCAGTATTTTGGAGAACAAGTAACCCTGAGGGGTCGCAAGATCTGGTGTTGCTTGTTTTCCTTTGTACTCCAGAAAATGTCCACATAAACAAGAAAGGAAGCATGTAGAAGAACAAGTCAGCATGTAAACTGAGGTTCCGTACTCACCAAGCCGGCAACTTTGAAGGGCAGCGATGAAGAGCAGGCTGAAGCATTGGGAGAACATGCAAAGACGGAGAAAGTGTTAAACACTAACTCTACATCTATAATGCAGGGTCTATATCACAGTAAAACTGTGAAAACTAAGATGGAGAAGGTGTGTGTAAAACACCAACCTCACATCTCAATGCAATGGCTATATCACAGTAAGTCAGTTAAGACACAGGCAGTGAAGAAGGCCGCAAAAATGCGGATGCATGACAACATTGGCCAGAATAAGTAAGCCACTTTCGCAAAACGCTGATTCCGGCGTGTCTATGGCGACACCGTATCAACCAGCAATTTCGCAGGACCGAGCCAGACATTTCCCTCAAAATTGCGGGGCTGAAACGAGCGTCTGAGGCAAAACTGAATCTACCCCGCAAAAGTGCGGGACCGAAGCGAGCTATATCCGCGCCGAAAAAACGAATCAAGCGTCTGAGGTGACACCTAAACAGGCTGCAAAAGCGGGGATCTCCAAGCTTATGCAGGGGCCCACAAGCTTAGCGCAGTGTCTTCCAAGAAACAAACGCCCAACTCAACCAGGCCTAGGGAGTTGGGCAGCAAGGAAGACACACCAGGGGAGAGTAGGCTCATTCCCCAGGAACCACCCATCCCGCAATAGATCGAGCATAGCCCAGTAAGAGACAGGTGCAGGGAGGATGGTGGCACAACAGGGACCCCCTAAAGGTACCCCTGAACAATGCGGGAAAGAGGATGATTGCCCACCAAGATCGTGCCCCGCAACTCAGCGAACGACGTGAAGGGAGGGCTACAAACTGGGAGATACCATGACAACACCACGGGGATCGCCACCCACCTCTCACCAACCACCAAACCAAGTCCAAGGCGGGATGGTGACAAAGAGGACAGCTGCATCTCGGCAACAGCAGCATAGTAAGGGCACGAGATCAAGGTGGGCGAAAGATGGAGGTGAAACGTAATGGGTAAAAACAAACCAGCAATGATCACTGGTAAGAAAAAGGGGGGCACATAGCCGTTTGTAGTGAATGTGTCGGTGGCAAAAACAAAATTGTGTGCGCTAAGCACACTACGCTGGCCCCTTGAAACACCTGCATGGCTCGAAAGGGGTGACTCGGGAAAAAACGCTAGATGGTAAAAGACCGAAACAAACACTACAAATCGAGCAAAGCCGCCTCAGGCGATTTCCAAATTTTACCTCAAAACGTAAACACCTAGGCTACGAAAATTATGAAAAACTCAGACCTGAATGATAAAACAAACTAGGCTACCAATAAGCTAAAACTATGCCCAGAACTAACAGAAAAGAAAATATGAAAAGAGAAAGAGTGACTATTATCACGGGGGATACCAGGCGACCCCCGTACCTTCGGTAGACTATTTCCACAGGCACCTCCATTTGGCACACACTGGAGCCCATTTAATGTGTGCCCTAAACCACGTAGCATCTGTCTAACAAAAAGGCCATAGAAGCCGAAACATACCAGCGACAGGGTGAATTGAAGAACACAAAAAAAATCGGACTGTGGCAAATGGCGGCGCAAGAGAAAATTATAATAAGAGAAGGTCGCTGGCGCTCAGGTTCGACCAGTTGTCTACACCATTACAGAACACGGGATCAGTTTCAGCTGTAACTCAGGTAAATTCCTTTTTCTTCTCTTCTATGCTTTTTTCACCTTCGGTGGTAATCTTGATTAGTGTACAACGTCTCCTAGAATAAGTTAAGGAGCAGACTCTAGAAGAAAAAAATTTAACCGCGGTTGGGGGGGTGACGACTTAGCAGTAATTTTATGACAAGTCGTCACTGCAATTAGGTTAATAGCCTTGACGTTGGATTTGCCAAGACTACTAACAAATTGCTATCTCGATCTCGATTTATAATGTGTACTAGTGTAGGGCGCTGGACTTGCGCATAACACACATATAAGGGTATTAGGGTGGAGGATGGGCGGTCAGGATATAGGATGGGGAGAGAAAAGTGGTGGGTTTATGACATGTGCGTGTGTGTGATGTGCATTTTATGTAGCGAAATGTTAATTTATTCTGCGTTTGAATGTGTCTAGTTTAGGGCTATTAATTGTATTTTCTGGGAGACTGTTCCAATCCTGTATGGTTCGTGGAAAGAATGAGTGCTTGTAGAAGTCTGTATTAGTGTGGTATGTTTGGTACTTATGAGAGTGTGTGTTACGAGTGTTGTGGGGGTTTGAGTTGTGTAGGTATTCATGTTTTTTAATGTCAATATAATTGTGTGTGATTTTATACATTACTGTGAGCTTGTGCCTGAGTCTTCGTATGTTAAGGGTTTCCATGTTTATTTGTTGTTTGATATGGGTTGGGATGCCTGGGGTTTGTGTGTAATTGTGTGTGAGGAACCTGGCTGCCTTTGTGTTAATTTGTTCAAGTGTTTTAATGTTAGATTGTGTGTATGGATCCCAAACTGTGGCGCAGTACTCCAGTGTTGGGCGAACAAGGGTGTTATATGCTATGTGTTTGAGGTCTCGTGTACAATTATGTAAATTCCTCCTCAAGAACCCTAGTGTGTGGTTTGCCTGACTTTATATGTGATGAATGTGTGGGTTGAATCTTAGGTTGGTGGAGAGGTGGACGCCAAGATATTTGTATGAAGGAACTTCATGATTGTAGTGGTTGGTTGTGTAATGTGTAATTGAAAGTTATGGGTGATCGGGAGCGGGTAAATCGGAGAAGTTAACATTTATCGGGGCGGAAAGACATCTGCCAGGTATTCTCCCAATGTTCAAAGGCATCTAAGTCATGCTGGATAAGTCCACAGTCTTCGCTAGTCTGTACGGGCCTAAAGATCAAACTGTCGTCGGAAAATAGTCTAGTTACTAGTAGAAGATTTAGGTGTTGACAGAGGAAGGTCATTGATATAAAGAAGGAAAAGAAGAGGGCCAAGAACGGTGCCTTGTGGGACATCAGAAGAAACAGGGACAGAATCTGAGGAAGAGCTGTCAAGGAGTACTCGTTGAGTCCGTTTTGTAAGGAAATTAGTTATCCAGTGAAGAGTAGGTCCAGTTATACCGTAGAAAGCTAATTTATGCTGAAGTCTTTTGCGAGGGACTTTGTCAAAGGCTTTGGCGAAATCAAGGACAATAGCGTCAACCTGTTTAATGTCTCGTCGGTCCAGTTGTTTAGTCAAGTCATGATATGTGGCAATGAGTTGAGATTCGCATGATCTTTTGGGCCGAAATCCATGTTGTGGATTGAAAGGATGTTGTTTGCATCAAGATGATTCATAATGTGTTTATGTATAATGTGTTCTAAAATTTTGCATGGGATGGTTGCCAGTAAACTGGTCCGTGCTGCCTAGTAAGTTCTCTGGCCCTCCTGACCTATTTCCGGATAGCAATAAGATTCCAGGTAATACTATAATAATAATAATAATAATAATAATAATACTTTATTTCAGACTCACACAGTACAGAGGGGACCATACTGGGGTCCATATATACCTTACAGTAACATAAATATATATAAATATATATAAGCTACTGTACATAGGCTACATAAAATAAAAAGAAATTAAATAATACCCAGCTTGCTATCATGTAGTTCACAGCACTGCCTCAACCAAAAACAGTGGTCATCAACTACTGTGTTACCAAAACCACTGTCCTAATTGTGTACAGTACCATGCCTCACATCATTTAGCTTCCGGTACAGTATGTTGCTACAGTACAGTATAGGAATATCGGTACTGTACTGCACTATGAGGATCAGTACCGGTATGCTAATTCTGTAGAGTAGCAGACCTGAAATCATTACTTAAGGTTAAATATAGAGCAACTTCCTCCAGTGTGCCTGGATCCTGGAGGTGTACACTATGCTTGGAGTTTGTAGCATTTTAATGATCCTGTTCTCAGAAGTGTTAAGGCGCTGAATGAATTTATATGTTAGCTTTCTAATGAGTGATTTGGTAACAGTGTAAGTTCATATAGGCACATAGCGTACTTGTACTCTCATATTTTGAGAGCCCCAGAAACATTTTCATGATATTGTGATATGAGATACTTAGTCTATTCACTGTCATTTTCTTATAGTTCCACCATAGTTGTGCTGTATACATTGGTGAGCAGTAGGAGTTGAACAATGTTATTTTTGTATCCCATGTGCACATATGAAATTTTCTTAATATTGAATTTCCCTGCATGTAAAGTTGCCTTCGCTGACGACCCATATCCTCATCATCTGAGCGATCACATGAAATATAGTGTCCTAGATACTTTACTTTACTTACTTCTTCTATAATTTCTTCATACAAATGGAATTTAGGTAGCTTTGATTTCAATAGAAGGTTAGATTTAAATATTATGATATTGCTCTTTATAGGATTAAATTTGACTGAATGTTCGATTCCAAATTTTTCACATACTCTTAATAATTTATCCAGTCCTGCTCCAGAGGGCGCGATTAAGGCTAGGTCATCAGCATACATGAGATGATTTACAATGGTGCTGCCAATACAGCACCCAGTGCGAGTCTTGTTCAGCTCCAGACTAAGATCATCCATGTAGACGTTGAAAAGATACGGAGACAATATCCCCCCTTGCCTAACACCATTGGTTACGGCGAAAGAGCCTGACAGGATGTTGCCCCATCTTACACACATTTTTTGATTAGCATACCAGAAAATAAGTATCCTAGCAATATAGCTAGGCACTCCCCTGTTAACTAATTTTTCAAATAAGGTTTTGTGACACACCCTATCAAAAGCCTTACTTGCATCAAGAAAACAAGAGAAAATTGAGCTATTTAGTTTGTTGTATGTATCAATCACTTCTTTCAGCACATATATGCATTGGTCTGTGCCGTGATTTTTCTTAAAGCCAAACTGATTGCTGCTGGTGACAATATATGCAGACATTCTTTCTAGCATTATCATTTCAACTACCTTACTCACCACACTAGCAAGTGCTACTGGGCGGTAGTTGTCTTTTGCTGTAATTTTACCCGATTTATCTTTAATGACAGGAACAAGTATTACGGATATCATAGACTCCGGCAGGACACCATGCGTAAATAGACTGGTGATGCAAGAACTAAGTTTATCTATTATCAACTTATCTGCATATTTAAGATGTTCTGCATATATACCATCCAGCCCACAAGCTTTATTTAGGTTAAGTTTTCTTATGGCATTCTCAAGATCACTTTCAGTCACTTTAATGTCTTCATAATTACTATCTTTCACATATTGAATTGCACCATTAGTAGACCTTTGGTTTACACTGTTAAGTAGTTCCTTAAAATGAGTTTTCCATAAGTCAGCAATGTTCTCTTCACCCGTAACCCCCTCAACACTGACAGGTAATGGTGTGTTACAATTTTGCATGGATCTGATGTCCTTCCAAAAACAGTTAGTATCCTTTTCTGCCAGACTCCTTCCGGGACTTCGGTGAGACTTTTTCTATTGCACTAGACATATCGAAAGCCTTCGATAGAGTCTGGCATAAATCTTTAATTTCTAAACTACCCTCCTTCGGTTTCTATCCCTCCATCTGTGCCTTTGTCTCTAATTTCCTTTCCGGCCGTTCCATAGCCGCGGTTGTGGACGGCCATTGTTCACTTCCTCACCCTATAAACTCCGGTGTTCCTCAGGGCTCTGTCCTATCTCCTATTCTCTTTCTAATTTTTATAAATGATCTCCTTAACTGTACCTTAATTCCCATCCATTCATACGCAGACGACTCAACCTTACACTACTCCATTAGTTTTTCAGAACGCCCCAGCCAGCAATCCCTCAACGACAAACGTAATGAAGCCATAGAACTCTTTACTTCTGATCTAAATACTATTTCCAATTGGGGCAGAGAAAACCTTGTTAACTTTAATGCTTCCAAAACCCAATTTCTCCATCTATCTACCCGTCAGGATCTCCCAGCGGACTATCCCTTATTCTTCAACAATACAAAAATCAACCCTTCATCTTCTCTCAATATTCTTGGTGTCTCTTTTTCTTCTGCTCTCATTTGGAAGGACCATATTACCAGTCTTGCTAAGGCAGCCTCCCAGAAGCTGGGTGTGCTCAACCGCCTTAGGGGGTTCTTTTCCCCTGCACAGCTTCTTGCTCTGTACAGGGGCATAGTGCGCCCTTGTATTGAGTATTGTTCACATAATGTGTGGGGAGGTTCCTCTCACACCGCTCTCCTAGACAAAGTTGAAAGGAAGGCCTTTCGTATCATTAACTCCCGTCCACTCACCAACTCTCTGCAATCTCTCTCTCTCCGCCGCAATGTTGCATCTCTCTCGCTATTCTATCGCTACTATAATAATCAGTGTTCCTCAGAGCTATCCCAGTGCATACCACCTCCTTTACGTAGGGCACGTGGTACCCGTCTTGCAACTCAATCCCACCCCTACTCTGTGCAACTCTCCAACCCAAGAGTGAAACGTTACTCTCAAACTTTCTTCTACTCAATAGCTGAGCTCTGGAACTCTCTCCCAGAATCAGTCTTTCCCTCTTCCTATGACTTAAATTGCTTCAAACTCCGTGTGTCCAGGCATTTTGGCTCGAACGTCCCTTGATTTTGGCCCTGTCACTCTTTCAACTATGGGGAGGCACTCGCTATAGGCAGTTATGCCTTTTGCCTCCCTCAATCACATAGAAAAAAAAAAAAAAAAAAAAAAAAAAAAAGGGCTTCCTTCCTTAACCCGGGAGCTGCGGGGAGACTCTTAAGAGTTCCCCCGGCGCACTGCGGGTAGACTCTTAAGAGCAGAGACTTTGAACACGTACCAAAACCGCGCGTTTATAGCCAGGCGGCTGAAAATTGGTGTGGGTATTGTACTACATGTCAACTCTCGATACCACCCCGCCAAACGCTCGCCCCGCACTCGTGCAAGCACCACCGCGCCAGTAACCACGCACTAGTCATGGAGCCTACACGTCCCTCACGCTCGCTCCCTGATGACACAACCAGCCCTCCTTCTGGTGGTGTTAGCCGCCGTGGAAGGCAGAGGGTGGCTGCCAAAGACCCTAGCTACCAGTACGACACGCCCTACAGCTCAGAGGACGAATCACCAGCACCAAAAGCACGTAAAACACGTGCAAGCAGGGCAATGGCACAGAGGTCATTGGTCTTTCGGGACACTGCCACCACGACCCAGGCCACTGCAACAACCACTACCACCACCACTGCCACCACTGCCACCCCTGCCACCCCTGCCACCGGTACCAGCGACGCAGGAGGCCGCCCTAGGGCTGCATTACCTGCGGGGGCAGGAAAAAATAAAGGCACGGGCGTAGGGAAGAGAACCCGTACGCCAGCCACAGTGCCCCTACCACCACCACCACCAGCCGCCCCTGGCCCAGCTGCCCCTGCCGCCCCCGCCACCCCTCCCGCCCCTGCCGCCCCTGCTGCCCCTGCCGCCCCTGCCGCCCCTGCCCAAGGAACAGGGAAGGGGAAGGGGAAAGGGAGAGGGAAAGTGACTGGGAAAGCGACTGCTGGCCCTGGTGTCCCTGCCGGCCCTGCTGCCCCTGCCGCCCCTGCCGCCCTGCTGCCCCTGCCGCCCCTGCCGCCCCTGCCGCCCCTGCCCAAGGAACAGGGAAGGGGAAGGGGAAAGGGAGAGGGAAAGCGACTGGGAAAGCGACTGCTGGCCCTGGTGTCCCTGCCGGCCCTGCTGCCCCTGCCGCCCCTGCCGCCCCTGCTGCCCCTGCCGCCCCTGCCGCCCCTGCCCAAGGAACAGAGAGAAGGGCGACAGGCACCACCATCATCTTGCCATCAAGGCCACGCACCACTGCTGCCCCTGCCGCCGCCGCCCCTGCCGCCGCCGCCGCCCCTGCCGCCGCCCCTGCCACCACCTCTGCTGTCCCTGTCCATAAGACTCCCGCACGTGCCAAAGTGACCCGGAAAACTCTTACACCATCTAAGTATGCCGCCCTGCTGTTTGATGGTGATTCGCAGGACATTGGCAGCCCAGGTTTCGACGACGAAGCCCTAGCACGGACCAAGGGTGGGGGGATTTGGGAGTGGACAGTGGGAGTGAGTCCGACGTCGGTGACGAAAACGAGGAAGGGCATCGTCTGTCGAGTGAAGAGGAGGGTAATGATGATGAAGTGCTGTATCGCGACCATGGAAGCGATATTTCAGACGCAGAAGAAGACGCAGACGACATTCCGATCCCTGGCATGCCTTCGTTCGATTGGTCTGACGGGGTCAATTTTGTACCTGACGTGCCCCAGTTCAATCCTGGGACGTCAGGAACAACTGACAACTGGCCCTGTGATGATCAAGCGAACGAAAGCGACTTCTTCCTCGCTTTTTTCGACATGGAGGTAATGACGTACATCGTTGCCCAAACAAACGCCTACTACAGGTGGGTGTTTGGCAGATTGGACGTCCTTTCTCCAAAAGCGAGAATACGAGGCTGGTAGGATACGACTGTGGCAGGATTACTGAGGTTCTTTGCCTTGTTTCCTCATGCCTCTGATCAAGAAGCATGTGTTGCAACACTACTGGAAGCACGACCCTCTCATCGCCACCCCAACTTTCAATAAGTTCATGACTCGTGACAGATTTTTGTTGCTGCTAAGATTTATGCACTTTGCAGACAACGAAAATCCTAACAGGATTGACAGGATATGGAAAGTTCGGGAGGTGTTCACCATGTTGTTGGAGAGGTATAGGAAATACTTTTACCCCTTCCTCAATTTGGTGATTGATGAGTCGCTCGTGCTCTTCAAAGGACGTCTTGTTTTCAAGCAGTATATCCCCTTGAAGAGGCATAGGTTCGGAATCAAGCTCTTCGTGTTGTGCGACTGTGAAACTGGAATAGTGCTTGACATGATCGTGTATACAGGCACTGACATTGACATACCGAAAGCCGCTGCCAATGACCCCATGGGCATGTCAGGTGCCATCGTCAGGAAAATGTTGGCACCTTACCTGGGCAAAGGCCACATCATCTACACTGACAACTGGTATACTTCTCCTGCTCTCTGCCAGTTTCTTTATGACAACCAAACGGGGTCATGTGGGACTGTCAGAAAGACAAGAAAGTTTATGCCAAAGTTCACAGGTGATGTCATTCCTCTCACAGATGCCTCCTCCAGTGACACACCTTCAGAAGACGACCTGGGCCAGGAACACCGCGAGAGGCATGTGCGAAGAAGGCGACGAAAGGGGCAGAAATACAAGCAGCTCGAGAAGTGTGGGAAACTGATAGCCTGAAGTGGAAGGATAAGCGAGACGTCCACCTGCTTTCCACCGTCCACACAGGTGCCCAGGTGGATTCTGGCAAAATCCACTACCGAACCAGGAAGACAATCTACAAGCCCGACATGGTAGTGGACTACACCAAAAACATGCGCCTGGTGGACAAGTCTGACTGTCAGCTGTCAGGTGTTGAGTGTCTGAGGAAGACTGTGAAGTGGTATCACAAGCTCTTCCTCCACCTAGTTGACATAACGATGCTGAACGCCTACAACTTGTGGTTGGTGAAGAAGGATATGGCCCCAAACCAGAAGCTGAAATTCCGGGAGTTCGTGTACAACGTCTCCTACCAACTCCTGGAGAAGTATGCCACCACCACTCACAGACGTACGGCATGGCGTGGGGATCACGTTCCTGACCGCATCCAGCTGGGTGTCGAAAGACACTACACAACCAACACCGAGCTGATTGGCACTCGTCACAGGCAGGTGCAGTGCACCGTCTGCAGCTCCAGTGTGAGGAAACCCCATGTGACCAAAAGAGTCACCTCAATGTGCGCCGAGTGCAAAGTTGCACTCTGCCTGGGTGACTGCTTCAGGGACTACCACACCTTCAAGAACTACTGAGTGTCGGCCCCTGCCCTGCCCTGCCCTGCCCTGGACTCGCCCCGTGCCCTGCCCTGGACTCGCCTCCTGCCCTGCCCTGCCCTGGACTCGCGCCCTACCTTACCTGACCTGACCTAATTGATCACGCTAAGCCATAATGTAACATATATATTATATAATGTATAAGTTCCAAAGATGTCCCTGTGATATAGCTTTTACATTATATAATTGTATGTTTCATTATTTAGTTTATAAGTTTCAAAGATTTACATGTAATATGCCTTATTTTTTTAGTATATCAATATATATGTTTGTTATTAGCCTAAGTAATGTGTATATAATTATTTTCTTACCTCAAATGAATTGCACAAAATGAAATATGTTTCAATAAATCATGTCAAACCTACTATGATAATAAAATAAAACAATAAAAAAAGAAAAAAAGAAAACAAGGTCATGTCATTGTATTCTTACAATATGATATATTCTATGAATATTTCATATTGTTTGAATACAATGGCATGATCTTGTAAAAAAAAAAATTTATAAAAATTTTTCTAGACAATATAAAACCTTCCCCATAACCCCCTCCTGGATTCGATCCCACTACCCTACGACACTTTGAGTTTTCCAGTCCGCGACCTTACCAACCATGCCACAGGAGCTCATACCAAATATCACTCAAAACTTTGTGTCTACAATCGAAATGACAATATACAAAAAAAATGAATTATCCCACCAATTTACGTTTGTAAATTGATGGGATTATCAATTATATCATGCCCAGGTTTATAATAGTTTGTCTCTGTCAAGAATTAGTAATTATATAACTTTATTCTGTCAAAAATTGCCCAAACACTCAGCAAAATTGCCCCTCTCAGTGTGACTCCACTCATTTTCACACGGTCAGGCGGTCACGAGGTGACCCTTGCCGCTCCTTGATTCTCCAGCTACAGCAGCTCTGTCTGGGAACAAAATTGGTATAAATACAATAATGGATAAAATACTCTTCACAAATACATTTGTATTGTATAATATTGTAAATAAAAATGAATAATAACTGTGTGGGTGTCGAAAATTGCTCAACCAGCTTTCTTATGTCTCGCCTACGCGCGTATATTGGATTATACATAGTCATGACTGTCATACAAATAATTGCAGTAGTCTCGAATATACATTTAGATTGCATATTACTTCGAAATAAATAAGTAAACGTTTCTCTGGTGGCAATCTACCCTTTCGCAGGTGTAAGGAGACACCAGTCTATATTTAGCCCTCTATCACAACAGGCAATCTGCCTGTGTTGACTCAGCACCGTCGCTGGTGGTCTATAAATATAGTACTTTATTTACAGTCAATGGCCTACATGTTTCTGTGGTACTTCACATGTGTCTAAAATGCAATGTCTGCTTGCATAAAAATGCAATTCTGAAGTCCATTTATATGTACGACATACGCATGTCTCAGTTTCTCTCTCTCTCTCTCTCTCTCTCTCTCTCTCTCTCTCTCTCTCTCTCTCTCCATTCCTGACTCATGTTATTGTAGACCTGTTGATGGCAACGAACACCAGCCATCTGGCAGACATAAGGTCAAAATACCAAACATCAATACGCCTGGGCGCCTCCACAATTATCACTAAGCTGGTTATCTATCTAGAGATCTGCCTGACTTCCATCTCTCCACGACTCACTCACTCACTGCACCCCTGCATGCCTCCCTCCCACACACCCACCCACCCCCAACTCCCCCTTTCAGGCTTCCGTCTGCTAGAAACATATTCACAATTTGCGTAAATATCGCATCAATTGGGCTATATGCGGTATATTCCTTGTTATATGGGACGCCTACATATGTACACGTCTTTATTATAGCATGAGAGTGCTCTAAATACAAGATTGACGTGATATTTATGGCGTAACACACCCTCTCCCCCTTTCATTCCCACCACAACTCACTCACACCTTGGTTCACGAATAGAAACTCATTGATAATGTGCGTAAATATCGCATGAATTGGTTTATATGCGGTATATATTTTGATATATGGCACGTATACATACGTACAAGTCTGTATTATAGCGTGACAGTGCTCTACGTACAAGATATACGTGATATGTATGGCGTAAACCACACTCTCAGCTCATAAATTGCCGCCAAACCTCCAACACATCTTCATTTCCCGCCTAAATATTCTCTTATAATTCCCTTATATATTGCAATTTTTGGTCACTATGAGGCATATTCATTGTTATATGGGTGCCCTACACATGTATACATACTCTAAATAGCCTAAAAGGGCTCGAAAAAGGAGATATACGTGATAATACGCGGTAACCCACCCCCTCCTCCCTCTCCTTCTATCCCCTGCGCGCGTAAATATTCGGCAGGGAAATCTCGCCGCTCGATGACAATCTAGCCGCGCGGTGCCATTCGCTCCACATTTTTCAACTACGGACCGTTCCCCTACCCCCCCCAGACATTTTTTGGGGGGTCAAATATATATGGGCCGATGCACGCAAACATTCCCTACACGATGATGTACTTTTTATCGAAATTGGCAATAGGTCCCAAAATCATCATAGGTGCGCACAGTCTTACCCTGTAGAAAACCCCCTGTGCGCCGCGGAGAGGTTAATTGGTTTTCATTTTGCTTAATAAATCTAATGGCATATTTGGTCCTAGCCTTTGCTCTTTTGTGAAGTTCAAATATAGGCCCCTGTCTAGGCTGACCTACTTCAAGCCAATGAGACCTAGCATCTCTGGAGGCCTGATACAGGTCAGCCACATAGTCTTGCCAACCTGGCTTATTGAATGAGGACTTATATTTACGGGCTATTAAAAAATACTTTTTTCCCCCGCTTTTGATAAAGAATCTATTATACTATTGTAAAATTTAATAATGTCCTTTCTGTGTTGTGCATCACTACATTTTGGATCCCTGCATTGTGCTACACCATTACCATCATATTGCACCCTATTTAATAAGTCCTTGGTTTTATCACATCTTCATTTGAGATTACATTCCATGGAACTTTTGCCTTGATGCTATTGCTAGTTTCTGTTATTTCCGGTGCTAATTAGTAATTTGGATTGGTTAATTCTATAGGGAATGTGGTCGTCATCCGAGGGGATGTCGTATCTTATGGCCATTATTCTTGAGATAGAGTCATGAAAGTCAGAAGCTAGAGATTGCATGATCAAGCCACGACCTGGTCTCCCCATGCTTCACTAACATATGTATAGCTATTTTCTGGAAGCAGTTTTTGGAGGACAAAATTAAACCTTGCTCATCACAAAACCTTAACATAGTTTAGCAACATGGAACCACCCAACTCGTGAGGGGTAGCATTCCAATCACCTACCACTGAGACACGTTATCTCTAATTCATAATTAGCCACCAAGCTCCCCTAACTCCAATAAAGTTCTTCATTGTCTGCACACCACCACTGTGAAGTTTCTTGTGTCCCCACTTCCACTGGTATTGCCCCAGCACAATAGTATAATTACACGATCTCCACATTATTGCAAACAAGTGACCTTTTTTTTTTTTTTTTTTTTTTTTTTTTTAAGAGACAATGACGGAAGGAAAAAACAGATACAACAAAGTCCATGTGCCTAAAGGCATCCTCCATTCATAAAATGTTGTTGTAAACTGGATTTAAACTTTGTTGATTGTAAGTTTGTGGAAAGCAATTCGAGGGAAGTGAATTCCAAAGAGTAGTAGCGTGCTGGGGATAAATGATTCTGATAAGCAGACCAGTTCTGCATTGTGGAGGAGAAAGTGTAAATTCAGGGGCGCGCTCAGATATTTAAAAAGCAAGTTCCTCAGGACAATGCTGTGAAAATTAGAATAAGGCGGCCCATTGCTGTGGAATAGGGTTGATTAATCTATCTAGCCTATCTATCATATTGCCTGACGCCGTGATCCCCGAAGGGGTGGCCACGAACGAACCGCCCCCATGCACCTCTGTCCCCATCAGTCGCGCCCCTCCCCCCAACCAGCACCGCCTTCGTGTCATGTATTTTCCACTCCCACTCCATCCTTCCACCTCATATTCGGTCTACCTCTCCCCCTCTGTCCCTCCACCTCGCTCTCGTACACCCTCTTAGTCATTCTCTCGCTTTCCATCTAATAGCTTTATTTTGAATTTTGTCCAACTGCCTCAATGCAACCACTCCACTTCCACCCCACAGAGGTGAACAGTAATCCATCTGAGAGCGCACATGACTTTTATATATTACGGCCAACTGCTCGTCAGTGAAGAATTCTCGAACTCTGTACAGGAGTCCCAGTTTTTTAGAGGCATTCTTAGCAATGCTTCTAACATAATGTGTCCAGCTCAAGTTAGTAGTTAATGTTACACCGAGAATGTCAATACTAGGGGAAGTGGGAATATTTACATCATTAAAAAATATATGGGAGTCAGTGAGATTCTGTCGGTTAGAAAATTGAATGTACTTGGTTTTCTGTGCATTAAAGGACCTGCCACAATACCATCACGTGTGTCCGTAGTGGAGACCCCGTACCCATGGAAATCTTTATCTAATATGTTCAAATTACCTAAGTCCTGTTTTGTGTACCAGGTTTCCTGAAGGCAGACTATGTCACTGGTCCTTAATGTAGATACGATGTCAGGTCGCAACAGGAGATTCCTCTTTGTTTTGGGGAGTCCTCTGCAATTGTATGAAGTTACTTAATACCTAACCTATGTTAGAGATTACCAGCCCTCTCAGTCTCTACTATACAGGCCTGCCTGCTATAGCAAGGAGGTGCACACTGGTTGTGTAAGCCAATTGGTGGGAACGAGACCCATCATTTGGACGTAACAACTAGGTGAGCTTGGCTCAACCCGTGGAACTGGTACCTGAAGGGCATCAAAACCCTATAGCAGGCGCAGACCACAAACTGTTCTACTTTCACTGGTAGTTGCAGTTGTTTGGAACCTGGGGTGGTGTTAACCTTTAAAGTGAGAAGTTATGGTATTTGAAACATCCCGCCAGGCGAAGGTATTTTGGTTCATTCCTCACGAAAGTCGTCATATTTACCATATATATTATAATTATTTATCCATATGCACCTACTTTACTTTTAATATAATAATAATAATAATAATTCTTTATTCCAGACACATAAGATAGATACAGTATAAATACAGTACGACCTAATGGTCCATATCACATACACTTCTCGTCAGAGCACAGATAATAATTATACACAAAGATATATTAATAAAGACACAATAAAATAAAAAATACAGTAGGCCTATTTACAGAATAGAGCACATATCACATTTTGTCACAATATAACACAGATAGGCTAACTAAGGCTATTGCTCAATGTTGGTTAACACCTATTGCACAGATCATTGCTCATAGTTCAATTAGACCTATATATTACATTACAGTACATACTATGTGTGCAGCAGCTTCTGCCAGTGAGATATAATACGGGATTCATAGATATGATCACTAGACCAAAGAGCTACAATCAGCGTGTTACTGGAGGATTGCAGTCGCTGCGAAAAGCTGTACACCAGTCTCCTGATGACAGCCCGACAGCACTGCACATCCAACAGTGTGCACACCATACTAGTGCTTTCATATTTAGAGAGACCAATGAACATCTTGAGTATATTATGATAGGATGTACACAGACCATTTATGGTGGCTCTCTTATACTTCCACCACAAATGGGCCGTGTACATAGAGGAACAATATGTCCGGAACAAAGTGACTTTAGTTTCCCAATTACACATGTGGAATTTTCTCAAGATGGTGTTACCACGTAAATATAGCTGTCTGCGCTGACGGCCGATATCTGCATCATCTGAGCAATCGTTTGAGATAATGTGTCCCAGGTATTTTATTTTGTTTACTTCTTGAATAATTTGATTATTGAGTGAGAAATTTGGCAGTTTACTTTTATACAGTAATTTTGATCTAAATATAAGAACAGCACTTTTCAGTGGGTTGAATTTAACACAATGTTTACTACCAAAAGATTCACATATATCAAGAAGTTTGCTCAGACCCGCAGAAGACGGTGCAATAATGACCAGATCATCAGCATACATGAGATGGTTGATGATTTTATTCCCACCATAACATCCAATCTGCTCTTTATTCAATTTATCACTTAATTCATCCATATATACATTGAATAAGGAAGGTGAGAGAATACTACCCTGTCTCACTCCATTGGTTACTGTAAAGGAATCCGAAATAATGTTACCCCATCTTACATTAAATGTTTGATTGGCGTACCAGTACTTCAAGATTCTCAGTATATAGGATGGCACTCCCCTTGTTGCTAATTTATCAAACAGGATATTGTGGCAGACTCTGTCAAATGCCTTACTAGCATCAAGAAAGCATGCAAAAATAGAGCTGTTCATTTTGATGTACCCATCCACTAGCTCCTTCAGAGTGTAGATGCACTGGTCCGTACCATGATTCTTTTTAAAACCAAATTGATTACTATTAGTTGAGATATACACTGAGATTCTGTCTAAAATGATTAACTCTAGTATCTTACTTACAATACTGGCAAGGGCAATAGGTCTATAGTTGTCTTTTGATGTAATTTTGCCAGCCTTGTCTTTAATTACTGGTATCAAGGTAACGGACATCATAGATTCTGGTAGGAAACCATGGATTAGAAAGCTGGTAAAGCAACTGCTGAGTTTCTCCAAGAGGAGAGTGGAGGAGTACTTCAAATGTTCAGCATATATACCATCAAAACCACAGGATTTGTTAGCATCTAGCCTACTTATTGCAGCCTTGATTTTTTCACTTGTAACTTTAATTGTGTCATATTTTTCTTCTTTGTTACACTCTGTTGTAGCAGCAATGGTATTTCCTTGGTGCCCAACAGAGTTAAACAAAGTTTGGTAATGTGTTTTCCAAAGATTGGCTATGTTATTAGTACCAGAGATCCCATCTACACTAACGGGTAGAGGTGTGCAGCTATTATGCATTTTTTTAATATCCTTCCAGAAGGCCAATGTGTCTTTGCTAGCAAAGTTTTTGGCCAATGCTTCTCTTCTTAATACATTTTCATTGTTTTTATATATCTGATTGCATACTTGCATCTAGCCTTTAGTCTGGTGAACATGTCAAAAATGGGTCCCTGTCTCGGTTTGTTATGATCCAGCCATACACTACGAGCATCTCGGGATGCCTGGTATAGTTCTGAAACATGGTCATTCCACCCAGGTTTGTTAAAAGAGTAATTTTTGTTATGCTTGTGAAATACTATGTCACTAGCCTTAGTAAGACAAGATATAATATTATTGTACAGCTTGCTGACTTCTTCTCGATGACTAGCATTACCCCAATTGGGGCCTACCCAGGTAATGGCATCCTCACTGCCAGGATCAAGCTCAGAAAGGAGAGTGTGTGTTAAAGTGCAAAATTGCTCACACTCCTCCTCGTCAAGCCCGCCCCATGGCAGTTTTGGATTTACACTATTGTTTGACTGGGTTAATTCTGGCGCTCTTTCCAAACTAGCTGTTAAGGTCAATGGGATATGATCTTCATCTGTATATGTATACTGAATTTCCATATTTGTTATCATATCATGGAAATCAGCACTAGCTACGGTATGATCTAGCCAAGACGTTGAGCCCCATGCTGCACTGACACATGTGTAACTACTATGAGGAGCATGAGCTGAGAAGAGATAATTAGATCATGCTCACCACAGAAGTTAGTCATATGACTAGCAAACAGAGAGTTACTCATGTCCTTCAGATTAGCATTCCAGTCCCCTATTACAGAGTAGCAGGTGGTATTTAGTTCTTGTAAAAGAGCACTTAGCTCTCCAAGGCATTCCAGGTATTGTTCTTCATTTTCATTACATTGGTAGGGCAAGTACACACTAAGAATAACTACTTTCCGTTGGATATCTTCTATTTCTATACCTGTACACCATGGTAAATTTGTTACAAGTGGTTTAACCCGGCTGTCTAAAGAGTCCCTCCACAAAATAGCTACTCCTCCCGGTGGGTGACCTGCTACTAGACCATCCATAGCATCGGTTGTCGAGACCCCAAACCCATGAAAATTATCACAGATAGTACTGAGGTTACCCAAATCCTGTTTAAAATACCAAGTCTCCTGCAGGCACACAATATCACTGGTATTAAATACGTCTACTACATCAGGGCGTAGGAGAAGCCCTCTGTTGGTTTTAGGGAGCCCCCTACAGTTATAAGTAGCAATACGCAAATTGTTGGGAGATGAAGTAGACTTTATATCCATGATTAAGAGTTGTTGGGAGGGTGGGTTACCGTAGTTATAGAGTCCTCATTTGTTGATACCGGTACCTGTGCCCTACGAACATGCCCTATGAACATATGAACATTGAAAAACAATAAAATATGTGGTAACAACAATTGGCTGGTTTAAATTGTATATTTTAGCCCCGCGGTCGTAATCTGACCCAGACCGGCGAGAGAGAGAGAGACACACCCTCCCTCTCTCGTGTCTCACATGGTACTGAGAGACAAGGGGATGTCTCAGACTGGCTTAGAGGGTTGGAGATACACTCCCTCATCCTCCCCCCTCTCTTTCAGCCATCCTCGTACGAAAATACTCGATAAATATTGGGAATAATAGGGAAAATACCGGATACTTGAGGGGGAGAATGGGGGGGGGGGACACATGTGGAGGAGTGATAGGAGGTATGGAGGGAAATTATCTCCCTTAATCACATATTGCTGTATTTTGAGTGCCAGTGGGGTGTTTTGAAAGGCATTTCTTATGCCTAAACTCTTAAGAGTCCCGGCACCTTCGCCCAGTAAAACCTCTTAAGAGTCCTGGCGCCTTTCCCGGGTTAAGGAGAAATGTCAGTAGGCCCTACACTTGTCAGTGCAATGTGCATTTCTTTTTAAGATTGCTCCGGCATAAACTTTAAGAACTTTAAGCTCGCAACAGTGTGTCAAGGCCAGCCGGAAGACATCAACGGAGGACCACTACCAAGCCTGCCATGAAGCCACTTGCAGGGACGAGCCAGATGCAGACCAATGGATGTTGGACCACGATTTCAAGAACGAAGATTTAGCTATTTGACCTCCCTTCTCACTTGGTAGGCCTCCATAAATGAGGATACAATACACATATTCTATTGTTGTGCTTGAGATGACGGGGGATGAAAATGTCCCAACCCTGCCTACCAACCATCTACCACCCACAACAACCATCTCCGAGCAACACATACGCGTTGCTTCCATAAGAACCTGCAACGGCGATCAGAGACCCCCAAGAAGCAACAACGACAACGACAGGAGAAGAGTGAAAAAGGAACACGCGGCTCGTAAGGCTAACTACGATAACCGTCCAGGCCCAAAGAGAGAAAACGCAACTCGGAGGGGTAACTGCGATAGCCGCCCAGACCAACACGTGGATGCAAAGGACTCCAGCAACACTATGCTAATTCATCACCAACCCCTGCAATGTGCCCCTGTACAATATCAAAATCAGAGTAAAGTGAATAGTAAGAGGCAAACTAAATATTCAAAACCAGTTCTAACTCATCATAACCATGCAAATAATGAAGAAATGAACAGGCAAGAAATAGTAGAACAGCATCACATATCATACTTAAATATCCCTCAGATCCAACACAAACCAAATACTCAAGTTCAATCAATGCCTGCATCATCCTCAAGTAATCCCCAAGTGAAAACAAACATTAGTGCGACCGGCTCCCTGAAAGAAAACAAAGCCAGAGTATCACCCCAAAACCGGGCACCCAAAGTGCCGACAAAAATGGAGTCACTATGCGCGTTGAGCCAAGTCAAATAAAGCAATCAGCCTACTGGCTTATCTACCACTTTGGGTTCTGAACTCGGAGTTCCCAAGTTAGAAGGGAAAGTCAAATGTAGAGATCTTGGTGAAGAACTTCATTCTTTATCATCTAACAATCATCCACACTTAAGGAGGCTAGAAGATAATTCAATTGGAAATGTCTCCAAATGTGCACTTCCAATTGAAACCCAAGATCTCGTGCAGAGCAGCCTCTTGAGTCTTTCTCATGACTTCGTAATCACAGACAGGGACGAGATTGAATCATTGGCTGCGATATCTTTTGATCAGAGCATAATAGATGACACAAGTACTTTCGATGCAAGCATAGTTAACACCATTCAGCCTAGGTTTGCATCACTGTACACCCATCGAGGTTCAGGGTAGTATTTTCATTAACTGTCCAGTGTCCACCTACGCCTGGAAATACCTTAAGTTTACCAAGTGATGGGGATCCTTTATTGTCATCTACCAGGTTTAGCGTGAATAGTGATCAAGTGCGTTGTGCTGAGACGAGAGAAGGTAGAGAGAGATCCGAACGAAAACTGGAATTGTTTGGGCCCGAACCTAGCTGAGAAGTGTGAAATCCCAGGTCCCTGTAGTCAAAAACCAAGACAACCGTGGCTCCACCAGTGTGCTCCAAAGTCGCTCAACCAGTCGAAGTTCAGAGAATTGATGCCAATCCTGACCATGAAAAGAATGCCTCTCCCCCTGAAGGGAAAGGTGTATGCCTCATGTGTTAGAAGTGCAATGACGTATGCCTCAGAAACATGGGCCGTTAAAGTAGAGGATGTCAACAGAATGGAGCGTAATGAGATGAGAATGGTGAGATGGATGTGTGGGGCCAGGCTACAGGATAGAATAACAAATGTTGAGCTGAGGAGACGTTTAGGTATAAAGAGTATTAGCGAGGTGATGCGTAACAAGTATGGATGGTATGGACATGTGGAGAGAATGGATGAACAAAATTGGGTGACAAAATGCAGGTCTGTGATTGTGGAGGGAGCTGCACCAAGGGGTGGACCGAGGAAGACCTGGGATCGGACTATACGCGCCGATCTCAAATCCAAGAACTTGACAAGTGAAGCAGCCCTTAACAGGGTTGCCTGGAACGCCGCCATTAGGACAAGAGACTGAAACTGCACTTATGTGTGGAACACTCAGTCTTAAAATGTTATGTATGTATGTATAACCAGTGTCTACTCTTTCCTCAATCCTTTAAGTGTTTTCTTGTTCATAATGGTAACGATGATTTTAGTGAAGTTCTAGACTGAGGTATGTTAAGGTAAATTAAGAAGATTTTTCATTCTTCCCTTCTTTAATTATTATTAGTCACTCTGTTTCGGTAGAACAATATACACTTCTATTGTGCGGAAAATATTTATATACTTCCTCGAATACAGGCTCCTGTATTCTTCGACGTTTTTTTTTCTATGTGAATGAGGGAGACAAAAGGCATAACTGCCTGCAACGAGTACCTCCCCCAGAGTTGAAAGAGTGACAGGGCCAAAATCAAGGGACGTTCGAGCTAAAATGCATGGACACACAGAGTTTGAAGCAATTTAAGTCATAGGAAGAGGGAAATACAGTATATATATGTTTATCCGGTTATAAAGACCTACACTTACACGTAAAACTTAAACGCTTATTCAGACCTGAGTTTATACGCTACGTGTCATCAGGGTACAGATCCAATAGTGAAAGTTCAGTCGCGAGTAATTGCTCCTCAGTCACGTATAGATGACTATTATATTTACTACACGTTTATTTAGTTATCTTTCATATTTATTACTCTTTGAGTTATTACAGTTTAAATACTTGTTCAAGTTACTTTAACTTATTGTTCGTTTAGAAATCAAATACAGTACTGTCCTATTGTCCATACTTATCAGTGCTACGCTTACAACATCGCAGTAACTATTATTTACTTATATTCAAGCCATATTTGAGAGCTTTGTATATTTATTTCAGGATTTTATTTTTTGTGATTTGAGACTTATCCTCTCTGTGTGTTATTATTCATATATTCATTTGTATCATTATTATTCTTTATATATGAATGTTATGTTTACTTTTCCAGAGACATATTGAGATTGTACCCTAGCTATTAAGGAATAAAACCTGTATATCCTTTACTGTGTGCTTTGTGTCCATTGCTTATTACTAGAGTGTTGATTAATAGAGCCAAGGCTGATCCTTACCCAGCGGAGAGGTACCTAAGTTGATGATTAGCGCTGATTCCTAAGGTGGAAATTGCAATCAGATTATCTCACGTTTAATTGAAAACGTGGCATAACAGTGCTAATGAAATATGTTGTATGCAAACTCTGTAGAGACTGCCTATGATAATATTTTATTGTTACGACCATACACACCCACCCAAAAATGACACGTAAATTCAACCTCAGTGGTAGCATTCTTTTCCTTTGTGAACTATGATAAATGCGATGTGCAAAGTGATTAATTGTGTAACATAATTATAAACTCAGGCTATCTAAATTTTGGAAGTGCTTTTGTGATCAATTGCATTACCTGTGACAAGACTCCCCGAGTGCGCTTTTGTAACTATATTTTGTCCTATGATTAATTCTAATAATTGAGTCTTAAAAGTACATTTAAACCACCGTGTTTACATTATTTATTGTTTAGAGCGATAAACCCAGTCTTAGCGTATTGTCACTTGTGCCATTCATGGGTTATATTTATTAGTGGCCCAGAAATCATTGACGATATGCCTATTATACAATGGCTCTCTTTCAAACACCCGCGGTCAGCCTGTTTGAAACAGCCGCCACAGGGGAAAAAGTTCCGACATCATAAGCGCACGCTGATTCTCTTATGGAATCGTCATTATGATTGGGTACTCACTACGAAAAAACTTTGTAAAAAATAAAAAAGAATTAATAACTTAATAATTGCTATAATAAAGCTTCCCAACTTTGTGGATGTCTTCCCGTGGATTCTATCCGAGACGCTGAACCTCTCGGCGTCATTCCGCCTTCCTTCCCCTGTGCCCCACCGAGAGGGTGTGCTTTGAGCCCCTCCTAGCTTCATTCGACATTTTTCACTTCTAGTGAGTCTTTTGCTCATTTGTATTTATCTGAGGTGTTATAGAGTAGGTTTAGATTAGCTAGGATGGTCGGCCCCATTGGTGCTTCCACAGGAAGTGCTAAAATAGGGTACATTTGTTAGGCGCTTCGTCGGTCCACTTTGGACGCGCGTGCCTTTGTTTTTATATTTTTGTTCTGCGCCTTAGCTTTGCTATATCCTAGTTATTTAGGAGGCTATATATTCGCGGAGCTATGTTCTGGCCATCTATCAGATGGAGCAACATAATGGTAATTTTATAGCAGACGTCCTGGTGTAAGAGTTGTTACACGTGGTGAGGAACTTTCCAGAACCCGAGTCTGCTTCTTCCCCTCACGTGTGGGGTTTCCTGCGCTTGCTGCTGCTGGGTCTTCTTGGGAGGTAAGAGTGTCGTGTCCATCGCATCATTTACCTTGTGCCTCGTGGCCAGCCTCAGTTAGGGGTGTTTAGCTGTGGCTAGGGGTGTATTATTAATTGCTTAATTATTAATATGTATTAGCCATAAGTTGTGACCTTCACTTTCATGTAGTGTTATTATGCATGTTTGGAAGGTGTCAGGAGACGTTCTGACTTATTTGGTGGTGTTGTCTAGAGGTTTCTGTTAGGCTAGAGCTGAACAGCCCTCTTTAGACGTTTGGTGTTTCCCTCCGGCGATCTTTACCGGAGGCTCGCCTAGCAGGCGGGCAGGGTATAGATCCAATTAACCCGGCGTGGTCTGGAGTACCACTAGACTCCCGGCGGAAGTGCAGATTCCTAAAGGGGGTGGTTTCGGCCGGGCTGAAACAAACTCACCTATAAAGATAGCCTCACGCGGCATGACATGACTTTGAATCCGCCCGGCGGAAAAGTCCAGTGGGGTAATTAACTATCACTCAGGTCCTAGTAGACGATACGGTAGTTAATTTAGATCCAAAAGGATATATCTTTAATATGGGTCAGTCACACTTGGTCACAGGTAAGCAGTTCAATAATGGAAAGGATCCTGCAGATCTTTTCAATAACAAGTACGGCAGAATATTAGAGTGGTGGTGTGGCTACGTCTAGTTTTCCGGCGGATTTGGGGTAGAATGATGTGTTTAATGTCTCGGTTTATCCTTATGAGCATTGATTCCTGGAAATTTTCTTTTCCAGAATCCTCAGCACATCGGCGGCGGCGGACACAAGGGAAGGGCCCTATCCCGGCGTGAGGGGGTCGTAGGTCACCATCATGCCTTTAGTCACGCTGTGCGCTACCCCGACATGCTCTAGCATTCCGGTCTTTTACCACAAACTATGTGTTAAATGTGTAAAATGTCTCGATAGATCCAGAGGCATATGGATTTCTAAGAGGTGTGGAGTATGCACAGACTTGCGGAATGGATTATTGTCTCAGAAAGACCAGTCTTGTCTAGTAGCATTGCAAGAGATAAAGAACTCTTTTAACTCATACTCCAAAGACATAGCTCATAAAACACTTCACTGTGATGATGAGGTGCTATGGGATAAATTGATAATTAAGTCCCCTATGATCAAAACTCCCCCTTCTCGTTCTAGTTCAAAAAGCAAACTTAAACCCAAAATTGTTTAAAAAAAGCTAGTGAGTAGTAGCGATGGCAGTGACTCGTCAGTAAGGGCACCCCCCCCCCCCCCCCCCCCCCCCCCCCCGGCCGCTCCAAGAGGCCGCGGTCACCATCGCCGCAACCAGACTGGTCAAGGTCTCGCTCTCGATCGCCGCTACGGCAGTCTAGGAAGTCGTCAACAGAGACTTCAAGGACGCTTAAAAAGCGCAGGACTGATGCGACGGCGTCCAATAAAAAGTCAGTGGATAAGGGTAGTATCGTATAAATACGATAGAATATGACTCTTTTGTGATCTCGTATGTCTCTGTGACGTCACGATCGCTCCTACAGCACTACGTAGGACGAGTAGATCATATATTATAAGATTGTAAATAAGTTAAGTTGTAAAAGGCCTAATATGCTATTAAGCAATATTGCCATGGTCTTATGTAGTATATATGAATTTATCGTATATATTAATATATTTTATCGTATAGAGCAACCCAGATGCGGTACGATAATGAGGGCTCCTGGCGTTTTGCCAAGGCAGCAAGGTGTGTCTTCGAGGAACACCAGAGCCTTCACGAACACCAACCAGTTAACATCTAAATTTCCGCCCTCAGTTGATCAAGCTTTTGTGCCTGTAATCACAATACACATACAGCAATACACACAGCTACACCATCACGACTCTCTCATCGACACCATGACTGACTGACAGATAAGCATAATAATCATGTCCATTCCCATGTAATCATTTATTCTTTCTTTAACTTGACTCGTGTCTCGGGACCGAAGTCTCGATCCCCATTGTCCACCGCCATATTGGGTAAAACGTTCTCCCTTGCCTCATTGCCACGTGGAACTATTGGTGAGTTAATTCCTGGCTAATATTAACCCTTATAACCGTACCCTATATATACATTTATTATGTGAGACCTTTGGATATAAATTAGCTTGTTTCAGATTGAATTCAATTTAGATATAGAGTAGTTTTCATTTAGATTGATTTTATTTGATTCATTATAGCTTAGTAATATTTAACTTCCATTGATAGTTTACCACAGGTAGTAACAAATCCCGTACGGAGAAGACGAGCTCGCGGCCCTGGCAATCGCCGGAGTCGCGTCCACCGCCCTCCCTTCCTACCTCCTCTTTGCCTAATGTTCAATCTGGCAGCTCCGAGATAGGGACGGAGGGAGCTGAGTCTTATCCCAGGGAAGGGTCTAGTAATAGAAACATAGAACCTAGTGAGACTACATTTGCTATTCCAAAACTAGATAACTCAGTTCGTCGGGCTAATCGTACGGTGTCTTCCAGAGTGTTATCTGAGCAGCACCGAGGGTACACAGTGAGTGGGTCACAGGACTATGACATGGGATCACAGTTAGTTCAGAGTTCTTAACTTTTTGTACCCGAGCCTCATGCTAGAGTAGACCAGGGCCGTAGTGTATGGCGGCACCCGGAAAATGTTCAGGCCGGACCGTCTAACAGAGTCCCGGCGAACGCTGAGGTGTGTGTAATGGTGGAACATTTACCATCAACTGTCCCGGACTTAAATTGGCCGAGTAATGAACAATTAATCTCTGAACCCCAGCAACAGCTGGAGGAAATGGAGGTTACAGGCCCCGAGCCGGACGACACAGAACAGTTGCCTTCGGCCCAACCTACTCGAGTAGAGGAAGGGTCAGACAGGGAATCAAACTTATCTAGGTCTGAGAACCAGTATATAACTAGAGATGACTTAGACTACATATTTCACAACATGATGCAAAAATATCAGGTACCTTTAATATCACAGGAAACTCCCACAGCCGCGCCGGGAGTTCCTCCGATGGGTTCTGTTGTGCGGCCTTTAGTGCCAACTAGTGTAGCTGTCCCTTCAACTGTCACACCCCCTCAACCTAACGTAAACACAACTACCTCAGCGAGTAGTTTGTCAGTTAGTAATCCTTTGATTACAACTAACGTAAGATCCATTACTGATATTATTCCACCTCCACTAGAGAAGGTTCTGGTTAAAAAGGGCCCTATGCCCCTCTTGTATGGACCAGATTGTTCATGGATTACAGTAGCCGCTCAAATTCCGCAATTGGCACAACAAACCATCTCGGGGGAGCTCCCAGTCCCAAGTGAGTGGGTAATCCAGATGAATAAACATAGAAAGTTAAGGGCTAAAGACGCACAAGGTAAACTTTTAGATGTAGCCGTAAAGGCCATACCCAATGCTTACTCGTATGACTATTTTGTGTACTCACCCACGCCACCTATGCCTCCCGCCTCCTCTGCATGGCTATTCGCGGATTGGTCAAAGACAGATGGCGTCAATGACATCAAAGTCCTAGCCTCTCTTACGCCGGAGCTGGATACACTCTCGGTAAGTGACCAATCCGGCAATCCGGTTCTGCAGGTGGGACAGATAGGCCCAGGACCGTGGGTGGACTGGGAAAATGATGTGCAACAGTTGGCAGCCACTATTACATCTAAAACATCTCACCAAATTCCCTAAGACAATCATTCTTGGTTTTCATTACCTGTAATCAAAGCCGGAGGAGTTCCCCCTGCCATCTTTGATTTTTTGTCTGCTCCTAAATTAGCTTTGTGGGACCTGCAGGATCCCTAGATTTGGATAGAGACTATAAACTCAGGAATAGAGCATTTAGACTGTTCTCTCAATTCATTGTCAGCCGCCAAATTTCCCAGTCCATCACACGAACGGTAGAAGCAATTCATGACTGATGTTAGAAAAGCCACAGACTTATCCCAGCGACTTCTATTACAGAACTCAATCCAAACTCTGGGCGACGTGAGGATAGCCTTGTTCAAGGCTGTCCGGGCACGTCAAGACCTAAGGGTCTACATCTTACAGTTTCTTACAGTAGATCCTCTGGAAAAAGGCAAACTAGGCCTGTGTATCCAGCTCAGTGCCAGTACTTGCACTACTGCGGTCGTTCACTGTGTTGGCGGCGGCGGCAGCAGACGCAACATTTTTACTATTCTGTATTTTTGCTTTATAATCAAACTTTAAATCTTGTCTTCCCCATGCTTTATCAAGATTACTTTCAAACTTCCTTATTGATTCGGAATCGACTACATACTGGGGCAGCGCGTTCCACTCATTTACCACTCTATCACAAAATGAGTTCTTTGCCTTTTCAAGCCTATTTCTTTCTTTGTAAATTTTCTTAGAATGTCCTCTCGTTCTTGTTCCCTCCCACATCAAGAAGATGCCTTCACACACATCCTCATCATACTTTCCTGACACTATCTTAAAAGTCTCTATCATATCCCCTCTCTTTCTCCTATATGCCAGTGTCGGAAGTCCCAGTGTCCTCAACCTCTGCTCATAGCCCGCGTTCTTCAACGTTGGTACTAGCTTGCTAGCTCTCCTCTGCACTTTCTCCACTGCTTCTATATCCTTTACCATATATGGAGCCCACACCTGGTTCGCATATTCCAGGTGCGGCCTAACCAGCGCTGTATAGAGATTCCTGAATATTTCTTCGTCAAGTGACACAAATGTCCTCCTTATCAGCCCTACAATTCTATTGGCTTTGTTTATCTTTTCCGCTAAATGTTTTGAGAAATTTAACTTATTGTCTATCACTACTCCTATATCCTTTTCTGCATTCACTTCCTCCATCGCTTCATACATACTGTATCCTACCTTGTCTATCTTGCTTGTCCCAATCCGCATGTACTTGCATTTTTTTGGATGAAAAGGCATTAACCAATGTTCAGACCATCCCTTCATGCCCTCCACATCTCCTTGAAGAAAACCTACATCTTCCTTACTCCTCACTCTTCTATACAGCTTAGTGTCATCCGCATACAGGTATATCTCACTTCCATTGGTTATAACTTCAGGTAAGTCGTTGATAAATATAACGAACAGTAGTGGTCCCAACACAGATCCCTGAGGTACCCCACTCCAGAATTTGCATCCAATCATCTACCACCTTAATTAGCTGTAGTACTGTCGATCTCCCCGGCAAGAATCCGAACTGTCTCCCACTGAAAAGTTGGTTTGATTGCATATGTTCCATTATTCCTTCTCTAATTACCGTTTCCATTAGTTTACACACATCACTTGTCAAACTGACTTGCCTATAATGTCCTGGGTCATTTCTCTTTCCCTTCTTAAATATAGCTGTTATGTTCACCTCTCTCCAGTCCATCGAGATTTGTCCTGTATTAAAAGATACCTCAAATAAAAAAAATTATGGCTCTACTAATATCTCACCTCCTTCCTTTATGATTCTTGGATGTATCCCATCCGGTCCCGGGGACTTCTGTTCATTTTTTCTATAGCCCTCCTTATTCTAGCATGGGAAAACTCTATTAGTTCTAGTGCTGGTGCCTGTTTGATGGGAATAGTAGGCACTGCATCAACCGACTCGACTGTTAGTACCTCCCCAAAGTATTTCCCCAGCACCTCTGCTTTCTCCTTATCAGTTTCTGCTCTATTCCCATCATCCAGGTCTCCTATCAGTTCTGGGATACCTACTCTTCTTGTTAACTTTTCCTGAATATACTTCCAGAATATTTTTGGATTATCCTTCACATTTCTAGCAATCTCTCTCTCCCTCTCCTTCACCCCCCTCCTTGTCTCCCACCTTATTTTATTGTTTATTTGTCTGCGTTCCAAATCCACTTCTTTAGCTTCTATACTAGACCCCCTGTTCTTTTTTAACAATTTTAGTCTTTCCCACAATAATTTCTTTCTTCTTATCAATGTCCAAAGCTTTCTTTTCATTGGCAATTCTGGGTTCGTTCTTTTCCTCAATTTTGTTTTATCCTTATATTCCCTTACTGGTACACATTTGGATACAGCATTCCCCAGTTTTACTCTAATCTTCCTCCACATTCCTTCAGCGTCTTCACCGTTCAAGTATTCCCCCCAGTCAATGTCCAAACACCGTCTCAGCAGCTCATAATCTGCTCTATCATTAAGAAGTTACCGGATGACATTAGTCGCTGGGTAATTCTCTCGCCAGTGCTGACGCCCTCATTACTTGTCCTCATACCTGGAAAACTGTCTTTAATATGGTAGATACGGTCAAGCAGAGTGCCTCCCTAGCTAGGAAACACCACTTTAAATTTGCTAAGCCTTATGCCAAACCTCAAAGCAGTCCAAAACCCAAACCTAATGGGTCTAAGCCCTTTCAGGGCACCAAGTCTCCCCCAGCACAGGGAATCACTCAGCCCAAGTATAAACAGGGAAAGCATCCAGGGAAATGGTACAAGAATCAGCCTAAGCATAAATCAAGTCAGGGATTGACATCTGCCAAAACCAGTCAGCTGTCTAACCCTACCCCACCACCATAAAAAAACTAGTCAAATCACAACCTCTCTCACTCCCGGGGCCTATCGAAGGGGAGTTGGATCAGAGGGAAGTTCCGCCGGACAAGCCCAGTCAAGTAACTGGGTCATTCCGGGCGTGTCACCGGGCTTGGCCCTGGCGGACTTGGGCAAGGACACTGGTACGCAAGGGCATAACCTGGCGGTGGCTCCGGCGACCTCGCTTACGTCAACCACTAGAAACAAATCATGTATCTTTAGAGGTGGAGTCACTAGTCCAGGAAATGATGACCAAGCATATAATTTTCCCGGTCTCTCCAAGTTGCCCAGTTTACACGACCAAACTTTTTCTCGTACCAAAGAGGGACAGTATTCAGATGAGACCAGTCGTAGATCTGTCTTGTTTGAATCAACACATTCACAACACATCGTTCAGGATGCTCACTGTGAATCAAATCAGGCTAACACTTCCGCCGCAAGTTTGGATGTGCTCGTTAGACCTGACAGAAGCCTATTGGCATATCTCAGTAAGCAAAAGGTTCCAAAAATTCCTCGCCTTGAGGATAGAGCATCAGACTTAATTATGTCTTTCAACGGATGCCGTTCGGGTTGAACCTTGCACCGAGAACATTCACCAAATTAGTTCGGCAGGCCCTCATGCCAATGTTAAATCAGGGAATCAAATTGTTGTGGTACTTAGACGACTGGCTGGTGGCGGCGGAGTCAGAGAGTCAATACAAATACCATGTAAATCATATTATAAACCATGTTCAATCCCTAGGGTTCAAGGTCAACTTGGCAAAGTCGAACCTTGTACCCACACGGATAATTCAGTGGATAGGGCTGGTCTGGGACACAGAATATCTTACTCTCAGTCAGAGTGTGGACAATCGAAATGGATTTCGAAAGAAATTGTTCCGGTTTCTCCACAGTCTGGCTACCACGAGAAGGACATGGAAATCCCTGGTCGGTTCTCTCAACTGGATTCAACTGACTGTAAAGTTGGGCCGGTTGAAAGTAAAGAGATTAATCCTGGAAGGAAACAAACATTTCCCGCTGTAGCCAGCGGGAAAGTTGTGGCGAATTCCAAAGTTAATTCACAACTTTCTATCGGTCTGGGCGAGGAGAGAAACACTGCACTCAATAATGACGTGGACATCTCCTCCACCTATGGTATGGGTAGACACAGATGCTTCAGGGACAATAGCCATAAATATAAGTCCTCATTCAATAAGCCAGGTTGGCAAGACTATGTGGCTGACCTGTATCAGGCCTCCAGAGATGCTAGGTCTCATTGGCTTGAAGTAGGTCAGCCCAGACAGGGGCCTATATTTAAACTTCACAAAAGAGCAAAGGCTAGGACCAAATATGCCATTAGATTTATTAAGCAAAATGAAAACCAATTAAGGAAGGAAGCCCTTGCAAAGAGTCTGGCAGAAAAGGATACTAACTGTTTTTGGAAGGACATCAGATCCATGCAAAATTGTAACACACCATTACCTGTCAGTGTTGAGGGGGTTACGGGTGAAGAGAACATTGCTGACTTATGGAAAACTCATTTTAAGGAACTACTTAACAGTGTAAACCAAAGGTCTACTAATGGTGCAATTCAACATGTGAAAGATAGTAATTATGAAGACATTAAAGTGACTGAAAGTGATCTTGAGAATGCCATAAGAAAACTTAACCTAAACAAAGCTTGTGGGCTGGATGGTATATATGCAGAACATCTTAAATATGCAGATAAGTTGTTAATAGATAAACTTAGTTCTTGCATCACCAGTCTATTTACGCATGGTGTCCTGCCGGAGTCTATGATATCCGTAATACTTGTTCCTGTCATTAAAGATAAATCAGGTAAAATTACAGCTAAAGACAACTACCGCCCAGTAGCACTTGCTAGTGTGGTGAGTAAGGTAGTTGAAATGATATTGCTAGAAAGAATGTCTGCATATATTGTCACCAGCAGCAATCAGTTTGGCTTTAAGAAAAATCACGGCACAGACCAATGCATATATGTGCTGAAAGAAGTGATTGATACATACAACAAGCTAAATAGCTCAATTTTCTCTTGTTTTCTTGATGCAAGTAAGGCTTTTGATAGGGTGTGTCACAAAACCTTATTTGAAAAATTAGTTAACAGGGGAGTGCCTAGCTATATTGTTAGGATACTTATTTTCTGGTATGCTAATCAAAAAATGTGTGTAAGATGGGGCAACATCCTGTCAGGCTCTTTCGCCGTAACCAATGGTGTTAGGCAGGGGGGGATATTGTCTCCGTATCTTTTCAACGTCTACATGGATGATCTTAGTCTGGAGCTGAACAAGACTCGCACTGGGTGCTGCATTGGCAGCACCATTGTAAATCATCTCATGTATGCTGATGACCTAGCCTTAATCGCGCCCTCTGGAGCAGGACTGGATAAATTATTAAGAGTAATTATTATCTTGGAAAAGATATAGGATATACTGGATGGGTGTGGAGACTGATAAAGCGAAAGGAGGAGTGGGTGTTCTGGTGGCTGAAGAGCTGGCGGAAAGTGTGCTTCAGATTACGAGAGTTAGTGAAAGGCTGATTGTTTTGAAGTTGAAAGTTGGTGAAAGAATTCTGAATGTGATATCTGCATATGCCCCACAGGCTGGTTTACAGAAAGAGATAAAAGAGGACTTCTGGAATGACACCGTCAGTGTCATTTCAGGCCTCTCGGAGAATGAAATAACTATCGTGGGGGGGGGACCTCAATGGTCACGTGGGAGCATCTGCAGATGGATACGAGGGGGTACATGGAGGAATTGGTTACGGAAGGAGAAATCTAGAAGGCGAATATATATTGGAGTCCTGCGTTGCACTCAACATGGTTGTGTGTAACACAAAGTTCAAGAAAAGACAGAGCCACCTGATCACATATAACTCTGGGGTCTCCAGTAGCCAGATAGATTACTTCTTGGTTAACAGGAAAGACTGGAAACTAGTTCGAGATGTAAAGGTCATCCCGAGCGAAGAATGTATCCCCCAGCATAAGCTACTTGTGTGTGACATGAGCTTATACAGAGATCCTAAGCGCAAGAAGGTTTACATACCCAAAAGGAAAGTGTGGCTGCTGAAGGACAAGGAAGTTAGGGATAGGTTTCATAATGAACTGGAGGAAATGAATAGAAATAAGGAAGCTAGGCCTAACGATGTAAATAGCCAATGGAACTTTCTTAAGCATAGCCTTATCGCTGCCACTGACAAAGTCTGTGGGAAAACAAAGGGTCACCCCAGGAATAAGACCTCTTGGTGGTGGAACGATGAGGTAGAACATGCTGTGAAAGAGAAAAGGAGATGCTTCAAAGCATGGAAGAAAGGAGGCAGCAGGGAGGAATACCAGGCAGCTAAACGAACTGCCAAAAGAGTTATTTACAATGCTAAAAATCGCATTAAGGACCTGGTCCTCGAACAAGTGTGTAACACTGACAATCCCAATGGGATCTTCAACCTAGCTAGGCAAGTTAAAAATGACAGTAGGGATATTATAGGTGAACAGTGTGTTAGAGATGATAATGGGAAGATTGTGTATGCAGAAAATGAAATCAGAGAAGCATGGAAGGTACACTATGAACGATTGCTAAATGTAGAGTTTGAATGGGATAAGGAACAGCTTAGTATCGAAAAACCAATACCTGGGCCCCCTCCTTTGATAGCACCAGCTGTAGTGAGCGACGCAATCAATAAAATGAAGGACGGTAAAGCTCCAGGTTGCTCCGACATTGTCGCTGAGATGATAAAAGCCTCAGGGGAGATTGGTGTAAACTTAGTCACTGAGTTGATAAACACCATTATTAAAGATGAGAAAATCCCAGAGGATTGGCTCAAAAGTGTAATAGTAAATATACAAAGGAAAAGGGGATGCGCTAGATAGAGGAAATTATAGGGGCCTGAAAATGCTTGACCAAATCATGAAGGTCTGTGAGAGAGTCCTTGAGGGTTTGATCAGGCAAAGCATCTCTATTGATGATATGCAGTTTGGTTTTATGCCAGGACATGGTACAACCGATGCTATCTTCATAGTCAGGCAGATACAGGAAAGATACTTACTAAAAGGCAGGGATCTTTACTTTGTGTTTGTGGACCTGGAGAAGGCCTTTGATAGGGTACCTAGAGATGTTGTACAGTGGGCTATGAGGAAACTTGGTGTGGAAGAGTGGCTGGTGCGTGTGATAATGAAGATGTATGAGGATTCGCGAAGTTCGGTGAGAGTGAAGGGTGTACTGAGTGATGAGTTCGCAGTCCGTGTTGGAGTCCATCAGGGTTCAGTGTTAAGCCCCCTCCTCTTTATTATGGTCTTGGAGGCGCTGTCTAGAATTTTTAGAGGCGGACTCCCGTTGGAACTGTTTTATGCAGACGATTTAGTCCTAATAGCTGACAGTATGCAGGATGCTGAGGCCAAATTCAGAGAGTGGAGAGAGGGCATGGCGAGCAAGGGTTTAAGAGTCAATATTAACAAAACCAAGGTTATGCATTGTAGTTTGAGACGAGGCAATGTGGAAAAGAGCGGTGCATACCCATGTGCAGTGTGTGGAAAGGGAGTGGGCGTTAACTCAATTCAATGTAGCATCTGTCAATGTTGGGTACACCATGGGAGTAAGCGCTGTAGTAGAATAAAGGGGCCCCTGCCGAAGGATAAGTCAGAAATAGAGAAATTTGAGTGCGTAGTGTGCAAAGGCGAGCTTGTGTTAAGTGATGATCTTGTGGCTGTGAATTTTGGAAATGAGTCTTTGGAGCTGGTGAACAAGTTTTGTTACCTAGGAGATACCATCTCTGCCGGTGGTGGGGCTGAGGCTGCCACTGTTGCTAGAATTAGGTGTGGCTGGGGGAAGTTCAGAGAATTGATGCCAATCCTGACCATGAAAAGAATGCCTCTCCCCCTGAAGGGAAAGGTGTATGCCTCATGTGTTAGAAGTGCAATGACGTATGCCTCAGAAACATGGGCCGTTAAAGTAGAGGATGTCTACAGAATGGAGCGTAATGAGATGAGAATGGTGAGATGGATGTGTGGGGCCAGGCTACAAGATAGAATAACAAATGTTGAGCTGAGGAGACGTTTAGGTATAAAGAGTATTAGCGAGGTGATGCGTACAAGTAGACTGGGATGGTATGGACATGTGGAGAGAATGGATGAACAAAATTGGGTGAAAAAATGCAGGTCTGTGATTGTGGAGGGAGCTGCACCAAGGGGTGGACCGAGGAAGACCTGGGATCGGACTATACGCGCCGATCTCAAATCCAAGAACTTGACAAGTGAAGCAGCCCTTAACAGGGTTGCCTGGAATGCCGCCATTAGGACAAGAGACTGAAACTGCACTTATGTGTGGAACACTCAGTCTTAAAATTTTATGTATGTATGTATGTAGTATGTGAAAAATTTGGAATCGAACATTCAGTCAAATTTAATCCTATAAAGAGCAATATCATAATATTTAAATCTAACCTTCTATTGAAATCAAAGCTACCTAAATTCCATTTGTATGAAGAAATTATAGAAGAAGTAAGTAAAGTAAAGTATCATTAAAATGCTACAAACTCCAAGCATAGGATACACCTCTAGGATCCAGGCACACTGGAGGAAGTTGCTCTATATTTAACCTTAAGTAATTATTTCAGGTCTGCTACTCTACAGAATTAGCATACCGGTACTGAACCTCATAGTGCAGTACAGTACCGATATTCCTATACTGTACTGTAGCAACATACTGTACCGGATGCTAAATGATGTGAGGCATGGTACACTGTACACAATTAGGACAGTGGTTTTGGTAACACAGTAGTTTGATGACCACTGTTTTTGGTTGAGGCAGTGCTGTGAACTACATGATAGCAAGCTGGGTATTATTTAATTTATTTTTATTTTATGTAGCCTATGTACAGTAGCTTTTATATATTTATGTTACTGTAAGGTATATATGGACCCCAGATGGTCCCCTCTGTACTGTGTGAGTCTGAAATAAAGTATTATTATTATTATTATAATAGGCTGGGGTTATCAGCCAAACCTTGGCCATCAGGGTCAAGGGCTTTGGTCCCAATCCGAGAATGTTCACATCAATATGAAAGAGTTGTTAGTCCCCTTATTTTTCCTTCAGGCTCACGGCTCCACCTTGCGGGGGAAATCAGTGGCTTTCAGAATGGACAATTTGAATGCGGTAGCCTGCATTCAAAAGCAAGGGTCAACGAGGTCTCGGAAGTTGCTAGAGTTGTCGGAAGATATTTTTGTTCTGGCAGAAAAGCTGAACATTCATCTTCATGCGCGCATCATACCTCCCAGGTGTAGCGAACGTCTGGGCAGACGCCCTGTCCCGGCGACAGAGCACCAAAGTAGAATGGGCTATCAAGCAAAACATCTTCAATCAGATGCTTGCAGAGCCATACCATCCACAAGTGGATCTATTCGCGTCCAAGGAAAACCACAGGCTTCCTTTCTACCTAACCCGCCGGGAAATGACTCCGGCGGGGGGTCCAGATGCATTGATGGTGGACTGGAACAAGTGGAATTCCATCTATCTGTTTCCACCACCAGATGCTTCACTAATGTGTCAGGTAAGGGGAGGTGTGGTGGAGTGGTCATGCCACTGGATTGGTAATCCAATGGACCCGGGTTCAAATCCCGATATGTCAATGGGAAGATATTATTGGGATTGAATTTGTGCTGTACCTAGTATCAGTGCATTACCACAAAGCCCACCGAAATGCCAAAAAAATACCCTCATTGTTCCCTGATTAAATAACACTGTATGAATATTCCCATATTCAAAATATGTTACAGGGGGACAATGCCTAGTGAGTTCACTGCTCAATAGGTGGCGTTCTGAGAGTGAGGGTCTGAGTCTGGAGGGTGAGACGGTGAAGCACTTGAGCGAAGCAACCGGCCGCTTCAGAGATGGAGCTGCTTTGAGCCATGATGGATGCTTCACATGTCTCACTCCCCAGGCTGGAACAAGACCTCACGGGCTTCACCGTGTTGAGCGGTGGAATGTACAGGCTCTCAGCCTATGCCCGAGAGGGAGTAGTTGGAATATAGAAAAAAAAAAAAAAAAAAAAAAAAAAAAAAGTAGTTCACAAACTACGACCGGGGCTTTGTCTCGATGATCGGGCCTCTATGGCCGGCCCAGGTGTGGTACCACCAATTGAAGACGTGGTGCGAGAACCGGTGTCACTCCCAATCTTGTACTTCCACTTAGAGACAATTGACAACCTAGAGACCTCGCTGACTTTTGCCTTTTGGACATTCAGAAAGCCAAATGGTTAACCCCGTACGGGGAAAGCGTCACTAATAAATTTCTCAATCAGTATACTTTATCTACCAGGCATCAATATCAATCTCATTGGAAATCTTTTACAACCTAGATAGTGGAAACAGCACAAACTGACGCATCAGTAGCTTTGATCTTCAAGTATTTAGATTACTTATTTGAACAAAAACGCTTTTCCGTAGTAACACTGCAAAATCATGTCAGCTATCAGAACCCCCTTTTATGAATTAACAGGGCTATCTATACCACAGTCGGAGGAGACAGGGTTAATGAGGGCATGTTTCAAGCTTCGCCCACCACCCTGTCAGCTCATGCCTACCTGGTCCCTTAACAAAGCTGGGTGCAGTCAGTGTAACATAGGACACCCTAGACCCCGCCGGAATGTAAGAGCTGTGATACAAATTATGGATAATGTGATATGAAAATTTCTCTGTTCTATTCAGGGCGAGAAATTATGCTAGTACAATGTTAGTACAAACAACAGTGTTGTTATAGTAGTTTTAGCTGTGAAAGCAATTTAGTTTTAAACAGTGGAGATCGTTTGCAAAATATTTCCACGAATATTATGGGGTTTATTATATGCACATGTAAACTTATAACTTGTTATTTTTGTCACCACTCGTTGAGTGGGGTGCCTTCGTAACTACAGATCTGTTCACAGAATCTCCAGAGTTACCCTTTTTTTTTTTTTTATCAAGCAGGCTTCTTTGAAGCACGCACCTGTTTGAACCCCTTTTTTGTATTGATATGGGCTGCGCCATATTTAAATATATTTTCAAAGTAAGAATACTATGTGGTTGTTTGATTATCTGCTTTTCTAGAGTTATGATATGATTACAAATGTCGCCTTCCAGTCTTAGAAATCAGGCATGTTCGTCAATGATGGAGGGGCCACTAATAAATTATAGGTTTGACTCCTGTAAGGAGATAAAGAAAACCTAATATTTAGTAGTGGCCCCGTAATCATTGACGACTGGGGCCCTCCCGACCATCCCCTTCCCTTTCGTTGATGTATTAAGGATTTTGGTTTACTTGATATGTCAGTGAAGGAAGAATGACGCCTGAATCAGCGTCTGGTCAAAGATCCACACAAGTACATCCACGATATGATGGAAAGCTTATTGGATAGTTATTCTTATTTTCTTTTTGTTTTGATTTTTTACGAAGTTTTTTCGTAGTGAGAACCCAATTCATAATGACTGAAGCCATGAGTGAGGTCGCGTGCGCTCATGATGAAGGCTCCTCAGATTTTAAATGCTCTGCGCGGTAGATTCAAACTACGGCGGATTAGTGTTTGAAGAGGATGCCTTATGTAATAGGCATGTTCGTCAATGATGGAGATAAATATTAGGTTTTCTTTATCTCCTTACAGGAGTCAAACCTATAGTCTTTGCTTCATTCGCGCAAGTATAATCATGCGCCCGATTTTGACTCATTGTTAAAGAAGGCAGTGTTCCTAATGGCTTTAGCCACAGGCAATCGAAACTGCGGATGTCAGGAAGGCCATTGAACTTTCCCGGCGCTTGCTTCTCCAAACTTCCATTCAGTCTTTAGGAGATATTCGGACGGCCTTATTAGAGGCGGTTCGAGCAAGGCAGGATCTGAGGATGTTCTTAGTAAAGAAACTTCCTGACCGTATTGCAAGCCAAGTAATTCTGTCTCCAGTTCTAACCCCTTCTTTGATTTCTCCAGCAGTTTGGAAGACTGTTTTCAATATGGCACAAGCATTCAAACAAAGTTCATCTCAACCTAAGAAGCCTACCTTTACTTTCCCTAAACCCAAACCAGTTTCGAAAGCTCAAGCTAGTGGGTCGAAGCCTTTTCATCAGCCTAAGTCCTCTTCCACCCAGGGTCAGGCTCACGTCAGGTATAAACAAGGTAAATTCTCAGGTAAAGGCCACAGGTTTCACCAACGACCAAGTCAGGGCCAGCCTCCAGCCAAACCCAGCCAGTCGTCCAAGAGTACACCACCACCAGCAAAACACTAAGGTCTCTCTCACTCCCGGGGCCAGTCAAAGGCGTGTTGGAACAGAGAGTAGTCCAGCCGGCGAACCCCAGTCTGCTAACTGGGTCATTCCGGGCGTGTCATCAGGCATGGCCATTAAGATCATGGGCGAGGACTGTGGTGCGCAAAGGCATCACTTGGCAGTGGCTCCGGCGACCTCGCTTATGTCAGCCGACAGAGGCCACTCATGTTTCTTTAGAGGTGGAGTCACTAGTTCAGGAGATGATTACCAAGAGTGTCATTATCCCAGTCCCCCCGACTTACCCGGTGTTTACATCCAAACTCTTTCTAGTACCAAAAAGGGACAGTATTCAGATGAGGCCGGTCGTAGACCTGTCTTATCTGAATCTCCACATTCACAACGTGTCCTTCAGGATGCTGACAGTGAATCAAATCAGGCTAACACTTCCGCCGGGAGGGTGGATGTGTTCTTTAGACCTGACAGACGCGTATTGGCACGTCCCGGTCAACAAGAGATTTCAAACATTTCTGGCTTTAAGAATAATGCATCAGACTTATGTCTTTCAAAGGATGCCGTTTGGATTAAACCTAGCGCCACGCATTTTCACAAAATTAGTCCGGCAAGCCCTGATGCCCATTTTAGAACAAGGGATCAGGATCTTGTGGTATCTAGACGACTGGCTGGTGGTGGCAGAGACAGAAGAGTTATGCAACACTCATGTCAACATTACGTTAAACCATGTCAAATCTCTAGGATTCAAGGTCAATTTGGTAAAGTCCAACCTTGTTCCCTCACGAGTAATTCAGTGGATAGGGCTGGTCTGGGAAAACAGCGTCTCTCACTCTGAGTGAGAGTGTGGGCAATCGAAACAGGTTTCGCAAATTTTTTTTTATGTTTCTCCACAGTTGGACTACGACACGGAGACTCTGGGAATCTCTAGTCGGTTCTCTCAACTGGGTTCAACTAACTGTGAAGTTGGGCCGGTTGAAAGTCAAACGTTTAATATTGGAGGGCAACAAATATTTCCCACTCTTACCGGCGGGAAAATTATGGCCTATCCCAGCATTAATACACAGCTTACTAGCGGTCTGGGCGAAGAGGGAAATGTTGCACTCAGTCATGTCATGGACCTCTCCTCCGCCGACGGTATGGGTGGACACGGATGCGTCAGGGATGATAGGTTGGGGCTTTCAGTCAAACCTAGGGCATCAGGGTCAAGGGCTTTGGTCCCCTTCAGAAACCTCTCACATAAATGTCAAAGAGTTACTAGTCCCCTTGTATTTCCTTCAGGTTCACGGCTCTACTTTACGGGAAAAGTCGGTGGCCTTCAGGATGGACAATCTCAATGCAGTTCACTGCATTCAGAAACAAGGGTCAACGAGGTCTCGGAAGTTGCTAGGCGTGGTTGAAAAGATTTTTATGCTAGCCAACAAGCTGAACATTCATCTTCATGCATCATATCTCCCAGGCATAGCAAACGTCTGGGCAGACGCGCTGTCTCGGAGACAGAGCACAACAGTAGCGTGGGCACTCAAGCAAAACATTTTCGATCAAATGATTGCAGAGCCTTACCGTCCACAAGTGGATCTGTTTGCGTCAGAGGAGAATCACAAACTCCCTCGGTACCTCACACGCCGGACATTAACGCCGGCGGGGGGGCCCGACGCATTGGTGACGGATTGGAACAGGTGGAGTTCCATTTATCTGTTTCCGCCACCAGACGCTTCTCTAATGTGCCACGTAGTCAACAAACTACAGGATTATCGAGGCGTAGTCTCGCTAATCGCGCCCCTGTGGCCGGCGCAGTTGTGGTACCAGCAATTGAGAATGTGGTGCCCGAACCCGGTGTCGCTCCCGGTCGGGTATTTCCACTTAGACACGATTGGCAACCTAAAGACCTCGCTGACTTTTGCATTGTGGACATTCAGGAGGCCAAGTGGCTAACACCGTATGGTAGAAACGTGACAGATAAATTTATGAATCAGTACACACAATCTACCAAAAGGCAATATCAATCTCATTGGCAGTCCTTTACTTCTTGAATAGTTAGAACAGAACAGACAGTACCTTCGGTGGCGTTAGTTTTTCATTATTTAAACTATTTGTTTGAACAGAAACGTCTATCTGTAGTGACTCTAAAAAATCACTTAACAGCTATCAGGGTGCCATTCTTTGACCTTACAGGTCTAACCATACCACAGGCGGAAGAAACAGGTTTCATGAGAGCATGCTTCAAACTCCGTCCACCTCCCCGTCAGCTCATGCCTACCTGGTCTCTTGACAAGGCGTTATCTTTGCTTCATTCCCGTCTGTATCAGAATACGGCAGATTTTGAATTACTATTAAAAAAGGCTGTCTTCCTTATGGCCCTGGCAACAGGTAGCAGGGTGTCTGAGCTGGCGGCGATGAGCAACACCCCTAATTGCATAAGGTTTGGTAGACTCAATGATTGCATTCATATTGCACCTTCCCCAGGGTTCATCGCCAAGAATGAACATAGTGAACATGTTTTTTCAGAGTTCACGGTGCCGGCGTTGAAACGGGGTAAAGTGCACCATAATTTGTGTCCTGTACAAGCTTTAACCAAATATATGAGAGTGGCACCTCTTAACCAACAAGGTGCTCTATGGGTATCGAATACAGGTAAAAGGTTAATGAAACGAAAAATGGCTTCTCTGGTAGTCGAAGTCATTAAAGAGAGTAATCCCGGCATAGTGGGTAGGGCCCACGATTTACGCAAATGGGCAGCATCTTTACGTTTTCTTAAAAAAAATTCTGTTGAAGACATAGCTACTACTCAACTATGGGCTTCAAATCATACGTTTTTAACTCGATACCTGTCGGTAGCACTAGACAAACCATCAATGCCGTGTATAGCGTTACGGCAAAGGGTCTAGAGGGGTCTCTAAGTCACTTATTGTTTAGGTTAAGGAAGAGGGGGTGCAGTCAGTGTAACATAAGACACCCTAGACCCCGCCAGAGGATATGTACAGAGTATACGAGCTGTGATACAATGTATAAGTGTTGTGATTAAAATTTCTCTGTAGTAATGCCTACGGGAAATGTGGTTGAAGTACAATGGATGTTGTACAACAATGGTTTCTTTCAGCTATGCGAGCTGTGATACAATGTATAAGTGTTGTGATTAAAATTTCTCTGTAGTAATGCCTACGGGAAATTTTGTTAAAGTACAATGAATGTAGTACAACAATGGTTTCTTTCAGTGGGATACACTGTTGAAGCAATTTAATTTTAAGAATTCTCGGTAGTTGCAACTCCGAGTAGCATTTTAGTAAGTACATCTGCGATAGTACAAGAATTTATTCTATTTTTGTGTCTAATTTTAAGGAATATGCACATTAGAATAATGGGGTTTATATGTGCACATGTAAACATAAAGTTTTATTTTTCACCACTTAATTTAAGTGGGGTGCCTTTAACTTTCAGATCTGGGAACAGATTCTCATAGTTACTCCTTTTTTCCTCGAGCAGGCTTCTTTAAGCACGCCCCTGCTTGTACCCCTTTTTATATGTTGTATAAAGTCTATACATAATTATATAATTTTTACAAAGTAAGAATACTGTTATGCCCTGTTTTTCTACAGGTTTAACTTGGGTAATGTGAGTTGAACTGAGTTCTAACTGACTGGGTATATAAGGCTGCATGCACAATACAAGGTATGAGGAATAGAGAACACAAAAGAAACACACGGTAACAAGACACACGATCACGTTTATTAATATACCACTGCTGAATACTCGTGCAAGACAATATGATAGAAATGAACAACACTAGCATAATTGGATCTGGATGGAGCCTAGTCTCCCACTTCCAACGTTCAGGTATTAATCTTCTGATCACTGGCTTATTTAACAGGTTTATATACTGGAGACCATCAATGTTACTTATAGATTCATATTCACTGTTAGATTTATTACTGGTAGCTCTGGTGCACAAGTAATAGTTCACAGACTAGATTAGACACGCGTATTTTAGAGCACAGGAATTCTAGTAACCTCAGGGGGGTACTGATCTAAGTTTTATATTCTTATGGCAGAAATACGTAGAACACAAATCAGTGGGCGAACGTTAGATATCACTAGGGTTTTACTCCTATGTAATAATATCTGGATAAAGGTAATTACGAGAGTTAATGTCGCCTGTTAATTAATAAACACTGATACGCTTAGCACTTCCCAACTGGAATGGTTATATATGAATTACACTGGGCAAAGATATAGCCACTTCGTAGAAATATTAATAAGTGAATCTCTAAATAGCACTGTAACAATGTAGTACTGATAGAGTGAATCTTGGGTAGTATCTGATTGGTCTGGTCCTGGTTATCTTGCGTCCATGATGTTGGGGGCTAACGACTGGTTCCGCGGCCGTCCAGGGTGTCCATATGTACGAAGTTCTCAAATACGTGGACAGGTCCTTCTATCCAAATCTGCCACGGAGTCTGCCAGCTCTGGAACTCACTTCTCAGCAACCAAACAAGGATAGAGCTCAAGGTTAACTCTGGTGACCAACCTGGGTTGGTGTCTATCTTTCAACTGATTTTACTGGGGGCTGGAGCTGGGTTTATAGGCTCGGTTTTGGGCCCTGTAGGCCATAGGGATCTCGAGTCTTATGGACTTATTTGAGCTCTCAATAGATACGGGGACTAGGTAAGGTGGTGATTACTGTTGTAGCACATGGCTATAGGGAGCCTTCATAATGTGATATAACTGAGCCTTAGTAAGAGGTACTATTTTGGCTATACTGGAAGTATTTAGGGGAGAGAGACTGGATCTACTTTGCGAGGAGGATGGGGACAGCTGTGATAGGAGCGTCTCTCTTAGATTGTTCAATCTTCATTCTATGGTATAGCTGAGGTGCTAATTTAGTGATCAGAGTATGCAAGAAAGGTAAATGGGTTATTGTGAGTTAATAGAGGTTAGTAAAGGTGTTAGTCATGCATGGCTAGTTCATTGATAGGAAGAATTCCTGTGCTACCTGGCAATGACCCAGAAGTCAAAACAGGGGTCAGGTATACCTCCGCAGGGGTGGGGGTCTCCCTCCTCGGGTGGGTAAAAAGGGGTAGCGGGGCGCCCTCTCTCTGGGATGGTCGTCCGGCGGCTGTGGCTAGGGGCTTGCCATATCACCAGTGTTTGTAATAACCCTCTGTTTATGAGACAGATGTGGGTGTCCTTAACACCAAAACCGAAGGTGCCTTGGCTAGCTGGTTTTAATCGGTTGGTTGTTAATTGTATGGTTTGCTGGATGTGGTGGAGACTGGGTTGCTAACTCTGGCACATTTATCTGGAAGTATGGCAATAGAAGTTAGTTACTGGCGAGGCGGCTAGCCTCGCACCGACGACCATTGGGTGCAGGGTTGTGAATGGGTTGTAAGAGAATAGATGGCATGCAAGGGGTTAGTAAAGTTCTAATGTTTGTTCCGGCCTACTAAGGGAAGGTAGGCTGGATAGGAGTATATATATAAAAGGTTGGAGAGCGTTAGCAACGGAAAAATCAAGGGTCTTCAAGAGGTATGAGGGAGAGGCTAGGTCGGACAAGAGTCGAGGAGTGCGGGGTGTTAATGAGAGGGGGGGAAGTTCAGGGGGCTACGTGGAAATGTGACCCTAAGGTCTCCGGGCGTGGGGGTGGCATTAGGCTACAGTTGATTTTGGAGTTTGAAAGGACAGTGAAAGTACGTTAGCCAAATGCTACCGGGGGATGCAACTATGGGGTGGTATATGAGTCTGGAAAAGATAGAATCATGTGGACTGTGGGGCTGTGGGGGGAGAAGGAGGTTAACTGTAGGTGTTGCTTGACTGTGGATAAAGTAGGGAAAAACATGGTGTATTATTACTCGTCAATACGAGGGGTTATGGACCTATTATTTGACACAATTTCTTGTACGTCTAGTTGTCCCTGGGAACTGCGTTTTCTATGAAATATAGACCAAGGAAAAGCGGCAGTTCGTAGGGGTACTTCGTTATTGTTTCGAGGTACTATGATAGACAATGGAAAAGAAAGGTTATCTATACAATCTCTGGTTGGGGTAAGCATTAAGTTATAGCATGGTGGCTAACATCTTTAGTCATGGCTGTCTGGCAGGTTGGCATTGGCTCAACCTCGGGACAGGGCATGGGTGTTTTAATATGAATGTGTATTCTTGTTCATCATCATGTAGGGAGAGTCTGGTGGGTAAGAGGTGTAGGACACGAAGCAAAATGGAGTAGTGTGGACTGTGGATACGAAGGAGGTGATTGGAAGACGTATAACAATTGTGGAAAAGTAAATGGAAAAGATGAACACAATGGCGGATAAAGATAACTAACCTAAGGATTGAATACATAGATTTATGGGGGCGATTGGTCTTCAGATACTTAGTCTGGCAAGACAAGGTATTTTAGGGTATGTTGATATTAATAACTAACCTAAGGATTGAATACATAGATTTATGGGGGCGATTTGTCTTCAGAAACTTAGTCTGGCAAGACAAGGTATTTTAGGGTATGTTGATATTAATAACCTAAGGATTGAATACATAGATTTATGGGGTCGATTGGTCTTCAGAAACTTAGTCTGGCAAGACAAGGTATTTTAGGGTATGTTGATATTAATAACTAACCTAAGGATTGAATACATAGATTTATGGGGGAGATTGGTCTTCAGAAACTTAGTCTGGCAAGACAAGGTATTTTAGGGTATGTTGATATTAATATCCTAACTTAGGAACAGGGCATGGGTGTATTAACTTAAGGTGTATTTATGTTCATCATCAGGTAGGTAGAGGTGTAGGACACGAGGGGTAGTGTATACGCGAGGTGGGGGAAAGGGTTGTGAATTGTAAAGGGGTTGGTTTGAGGCTAGGCGCCGCGCCGCTCGTGACCTAGGATAGTGACCCTTAATGCGCTGGACATAGGGGTGGCATCTCCCTACGATCGAACAGGTAGAGTGGTGTGTGCAGCAGGGCGTGAAGGATAAGTGGACAGGATGACCCAAACAGGGTACCCTGAGCAGAGGGTCATGAAGCAAAATAGAGTAGTGTGGATTGTGTATACGAAGGAGGTGATTGGAAGACGTATAACAATGGTGGAAAAGTAAATGTAAGAGATGAACACAATGGCGGGTAAAAGATAATTAACCTAAGGATTGAATGCATGCATGAATGACGACATTATAGCCGTCGTCCTAATAAGAGGATGAAACCTGGTTGGTCTGCACGTGGCACAATACGACACAAGGACAGTGCCGCTATGTCGTATCAATACTGGTGGCATACTCCGGTTAATTTTATATATACACTTAGTTACTAGAAGAACAAGGCAAGGGGGCGACTGAGCACGGGGGTACATATATCTATACTCGTCATGGAAAGGGAGATACGAGGTAATTTTCCTGCATCTCTCCTGATAATCGTCTGCAGATTGGTCATAGTGAGTTTATCCGAATTAACAGGCCTAAATCAATACAATAACTGGCATAGGGTTATCGGGTGTATAGAGTCGTGGTTAAAGGTTGGGAATCTATAGTTAGTGGATAAAACCACGGGAGGTTAGAGACTTAGAATTGGGGGGCTGTGATTGTTATATAACTAAATACAGGGCTGACATAATCACGATCTGATTTGGTGTGAAATGGAAGTTAAGGTGTCTTAGATCGCCTCGAACCTACACAATGAAAGTATTATAGTCTGTATGGTGGTTACCTAATTAAATACATACTTAGGTGTACATC
>CM064523.1:27332653-27497521 GCA_032716605.1 Paralithodes platypus | reverse complement strand
ATGATTTTAAAACCCTCCTGGCCTGGGCTGTAGCTCCAAAGGACAGGGTGGGCTACCCGGGCGATCTGGACGAAAAACGTCTAGGCCTAGGCTACTGTATTTTTTTTTAATTTAACTGCTAGAAATTTCCCACGCATCTATAAATGTAGTGCGGTTTCCAATCTGTAGACTGGCGTTGAGTAGAGCTCTCTAAGTCTATTGGTTCAGTTGTGATGACGATTTCAGTGGAGAGCATTTTCAGGCGATGTTAGCAATACGACGATCTTTTCACTACTGAAACAACGACATACAGACATACAATAACAAACGAGTCTTCTCCTTCTTGTTTTCGGAGGTGCGGTGATGCAACGATCGGCTTTGTTTACATGCGTCGGACGCACGGCGTTCAGACCAAGCTGAATAGGCTTTCAAGCTTAAAAATCCTGAAAGGACACCCGGGCACCTGCCCTTATTTCGTGGTGTCATTTTAAAATGACAACCGGGCAGGAAGGGTTAATGGATGAGAGCTTACACCTTTAGAATTTTGCTGAGATAATTCACTAATAACATAAAATCAGAACACAACATTAAAACTACTAAAACAACATTGTAAAAACATTAAAACACACAGGCAGTAAAAACAAAATATACAAAACCTTCTTGGAAATAAATAATTAATAAAGTATGACAATACCAAATATAACAAAAAAATGTAAGACTTAATTGTATTAAAAACTACCTTATATGGCAAAACAACAGCAAGTGTGAGTAAACATAACACCTAAATACATGAATTAATTTCAAACAAAAGAATAACAAAAGAATAATTAAATAATTAAAAAGAATAAATAATCAGATATCTAAATCTAAATATATAAATAAATAACCAGAGCTAATAATAATAATACCTGTAATAATGTATGTATGTATGTATGTATGTATGTATGTATGTGCTCAGGCCCAATCCCCACTTTTCCTATTTTTATTTTTATTTTCTATTCTACTCTATTTTAGTATTTTTTTGTTTTTATTTTCTTGGTGGTGGCCAACTCAAGACAGAGCAAGAACAGGGAAAACACAAAACACAAGACAGAACAACGAACAAACACAGACAAAACACAAAATTCACACACATCTAGGTCACCCAGGAGAACACCCAGAGACCAGGGTCACCAAGGTCGCTCCAGCACTCCCCCCCGCCCCCGACCACCCGGAGAGGCTCCGATCTCGGCAGGCATAATAATAATAATAATAATAATAATAATAATAATAATAATAATCAAGATACTTATTTCCCAAAAGCACTGATGCTTCCCAAAGGGAATTCATTAGGTTTTGCAACCATTACTGTTAAAAAAAAAAAAAACAAAAAAAAACCAAAAAAAAAAAAAAAAAAAAAAAAAAAAAAAGCATAAGTAGCAGTGGCAGCAACCAAAGTAATAAACTCTGTAATCATCTGTCACATATTGCAAGATCATAGCTTCTTGTGAAGAGTAAGGTCTTGAGTTGCATCTTAAAGCATGCAACGGAAGTCTGCTGTCTAATGGATATGGGCAGTTTTTTGTATAACCTTGGAGCTAATAAAAGCTACACTGGTACCTTAAATTTCTATATGCCTATTTAAGCGGTACAAGCGTACATCAGCTTGGATGGCTTGGACATGTAGAGAAGATAGATGAACTAGACTGGGTGATCTTTTTACGTTAGCTAGAAGATTAGATATGTTTTATTTGTCTTCACTTTTCTTTTAGATTAACTATAAGATCAGGGAAGATGAATATCTAACTCAAATATATATATAACCATTGAACTAAAAACACTCTATACCTTAAACTCCTAATCCTACATAGGTCTTTCTTCTCCTTCTTCTTCTACACCATCTGCGACTTAGTGCATCAACCTGGAAAGATGGAAAAAGTATATTAGAATTGTCAGTCCTTTCTTGATTACTGACTGGCCGACTCGAGACAGAGCCCGAACAGAAACAACATACTGTACAAAGTTCCAATTCTTGGGGTCCGGGACCACTCCCGCGTTCCCTCGCCCTTTTCTGTCTCGTCGAGTAGGAGAATTTTACAAGGGGAGGAGGATTCATAGCCCCCTGTCCCCAGAAGGAAAAGTAGTGCAGTAAAAGAGACAAACAGAAACAGCTAAAGTTGGATGAGGATGCCAAACCACATTCTGAATAGGACCAGCCCTCATCCTACTAAGTCTATCTATCTATCTATCTATATACTCTGGCACATACCCTATTCTTTTTATTCTTATATTTTTTTATGTATTAATTTATCTATTTTTATTTATTTATTTTTTTTTATTTTTTTACAGAACTATTCTTCTTACCTCAGCACTAAAGAACGTTGCCAACGTCAGACAAACTAACGCCGCCAGACAGGCATACACTCCCGCACGAACCCCCGCTCTCCATCTCCTCCTCCAAGCAACCAATTCTCCCGTCTCCAGGAACCGGTTGCGATAGTTGGGCGGGAGTTCAAAGGTTGACGGTAGAGGAAAGAGCGACTCGTAGGTGTCTTGGACTAAAGCTCTGACTAGTTCATTGTTGGTGCCGGATGGATCCAAGTCACTGTTTAGGCAGATAAATTTCCTGGAACAAACAGAGTAAATGCAATTATTTATGACTGGAGTACAGAATACAACAACCCTCAGCATCCCTTACATGGGGTTCTACCTGGGCCCTATGTCCGGGCTCGTGCAACTAGATTCACAAGCAATCTTAACGATCTTGCCATGAGCCGTGTTAATTTTTCTACTACACAGTTTTTACGGTGTTTTGTGCCGGCCATGGTTGACTTGTGGAATAAGTTGCCAAATGAGCTAGTCAATTCAGCTAATATCTCCATTTTTAAGTCTAGAGTTAATGCTTTTTTGCAGCATTAATTCTAATTTTTAAACTTATTTTATTCTATTTTATTGTATTATATTTATACTTGATATCCTCCACTGCATAATATGTTGTTATTCATTTTATCTGTGTTTAATATACTGTATGTATATATTATAGGTTTGACTCCTGCAAGGAGATAAAGAAAACCTAATATTTAGCCCCGTAATCATTGACGATTATGCCTATTACATAAGGCATCCTCTTCAAACACTCATTTACCGTAGTTTGAATCTACCGCGCAGAGCATAAAAAATTGAGGAGCCTTCATCATGAGCGCACGCAACCTCACTCATGGTTCGTCATTATGAAATTGGGTACTCACTACGAAAAAACTTCGTAAAAAAATAACAAATAAAAAGAAAATAAGAATAACTAATCATAAGCTTTCCATAACTTCGTGGATGTACTTGTGTGGATCTTTGACCAGACGCTGACTTCAGGCGTCATTCTTCCTTCACTGACATATCAAGTAAACCAAAATCCTTAATACATCAACGAATGGGAAGGGGATGGTCGGGAGGGCCCCAGTCGTCAATGATTACGGGGCCACTACTAAATATTAGGTTTTCTTTATCTCCTTGCAGGAGTCAAACCTATAATTTATTAGTATCATTGACGATTATGCCTGATATCTAAGACTGGAGGGGGACATTCGTAATCATATCATAACTCTAGCAAAAGCAGATAATCAAACAACCACATAGTATTCTTACTTTGTAAAAAAGATATATTTGTGTGCATAAACTTTATACAGCATATAAATATACAAAAAGGGGACAAGCAGGAGCGTGCTTCGAAGAAGCCTGCTTGGACAAAAAAGGGGGTTAACTCCGAGACTCTGTACACAGAGTTGGTAGTTAAGAAGGCACCCCACTTAACCCTTCCTCCCCGGGTGTCATTTTAACATGACACCACGAAATAAGGGCTGGTACCCGGGTGTCCTTACCTGGTCAGTAAGCTTGAAAGCCTATTCAGCTTGGTCTGAACGCTGTGCGTCCGACGCATGTAAACAAAGCCGATCGTTGCGTCACCGCACCTCCGAAAACAAGAAGGAGAAGACTCGTTTGTTATTGTATGTCTGTATGTCGTTGTTTCAGTAGTGAAAAGATCGTCGTATTGCTAACATCGCCTGAAAATGCTCTCCACTAAAATCGTCATCACAACTGAACCAGTTGATTAGAGAGCTCTACTCAACGCCAGTCTACAGATTGGAAACCGCACTACAATTATAGATGCGTGGGAAATTTCTAGCAGTTAAAATTAACCAAAATACGGTAGCCTAGGCCTAGACGTTTTTTGGCCAGATCGCCCGGGTAGCCCACCCTGTCCTTTGGAGATACAGCCCGGGCCAGGAGGGTTAAAGTAAGTGGTGAAAAATAAAAACATCAAAGTTTACATGTGCACATATAAACCCCATTAACTTGTGGATATATATCTAAAATTACAGTACTGTATACCCTAAAAATAAAAGGAACTCGTGTACTGTCGCAGAAGTACTGAACTCTTGTACTTCTGCAGAGGTACTTACATTACAAATACAAGTTGCGGCACATACCACTAAGATTACTTAAAATTATATTGCTTCACAGCCAAAACTATTTACAACAAGCATTGTCGTTCTACTATGATTGTACGTTAGCACAACTTCCTGTAATGAATACTACAGAGAAATTTGATATCACAGCACCTACACCCTGTATCACAGCTCGTAAACTCCGCACACGCACTCCGGCTGGGTCTAGGGTGTCCTATGTTACACTGACTGCACCCCCCCCCTCTCTTTTCTTCATCTAAACACTAAGTGACCCAGAGGCCACCTAGACCCTCTGCCGTAAAGCTATACATGGCATGGAAGGCCTGTCTAAAGCTACTGAAAGGTATCGAGTCAAAAAGTATGATTAGAGGACCAGAGGTGCGTGGCTGCTATGTCCTCAACAGAAAAATTCTTAAGGAAACGTAAAGAGGTCGCCCATTTGCGTAAATCGTGAGCTCTACCCACAACGCCGGGATTACTTTCCTGAATGACGTTAACTAAGAGAGAAGCCAGTTTACGTTTCATTACGCGTTTACCCGTACTTGATACCCATAAAGCACCTTGTTGATTCCTAGGTGCGACTCTCAAATATTTGGTTAGCGCTTGCACTGGACATAAATTATGGTGCACCTTTCCCCTTTTCAACGCCGGCACCGTGAACTCTGAAAACACGTGATCACTGTGTTCATTCTTGGCGATGAACCCCGGGGAAGGGGCAATATGAATACAATCATTGAGCCTACCAAACCTGATGCAATTAGGTGTGTTGCTCATCGCCGCCAGCTCAGACACCCTGTTCCCGGTAGCCAAAGCCATAAGGAATACTGCCCTTTTTAAAAGTAAGTCAAAATCTGCAGTATTTTGGTACCGCCGGGAATGAAGTAATGACAACGCTTTGTCCAGAGACCAGGTAGGCATGAGCTGACGGGGAGGTGGGCGGAGTTTAAAACATGCCCTCATGAAACCTGTCTCCTCCGCTAGTGGTATGGTTAGACCTGTAAGGTCAAAAAATGGCATCCTAATTGCTGTTAAGTGATTCTTTAACGTTACTACAGATAGACGTTTCTGCTCAAACAGATAGTTTAAATAATTAAAAACCAAAGCCACCGAAGGCACAGATTGTTCTGTTCTGAGTATCCAAGAAGTGAAAGACTGCCAATGCGATTGATACTGTCGCTTAGTAGATTGTGTGTATTGATTCATGAATTTATCGGTCACGTTTCTACCATACGGAGCTAGCCATTTGGCCTCCTGAATGTCCATAATGCAAAAGTCAGCGAGGTCTCTAGGTTGCCAATCGTGTCTAAGTGGAAATACCCGACCGGGAGCGACACCGGGTTCGGGCACCACGTTTTAATTGCTGGTACCACGCCTGCGCCGGCCACAGGGGCGCGATTAACGAGACTACGCCCCGATAATCCTGTAGTTTGTTTACTACGTGGCACATCAGAGAAGCGTCTGGCGGCGGAAACAGATAAATGGAACTCCACATGTTCCAGTCCGTCACCAGTGCGTCGGGTCCTCCCGCCGGCGTGGTTGTCCGGCGGGTTAGGTACAGCGGGAGTTTGTGAGTCTCCGCGGACGCAAATAAATCCACTTGTGGACGGTAAGGCTTCGCAATCATTAGGTCGAAAATGTTTTGCTTGAGTGCCCATTCTACTGTTGTGCTCTGTCTCCGAGATAGAGCGTCTGCCCAAACGTTCGCTACGCCGGGGAGATAAGAAGCGTGAAGCTGAATGTCCAGCTTGTTGGCTAGTACAAAAATCTTTTCTGACACGTTTAGCAACCTCCGAGATCGCGTTGACCCCTGTTTCTGAATGCAGTGAACCGCATTCAGATTGTCCATCCTGAAGGCCACTGACTTGCCCCGCAAAGAAAAGCCGTGAGCCTGAAGGAAATACAAGGGGACTAGTAATTCTTTGACATTTATGTGGGAGGATTCTGAATGGGACCAAAGCCCTTGACCCTGATGCCCTTGGTTTGACTGAAAGCCCCAACCTATCGTGCCTGACGCATCCGTGTCCACCCATACCGTCGGCGGAGGAGAGGTCCATGACATGACTGAGTGCAATGTTTCCCTCTTCGCCCAGACCGCTAGTAAGTTGTGTATTAATTTTGGGATGGGCCATAATGTTTCCGCCGGCAATAGTGGAAAAAATTTGTTGCCCTCCAAAATTAAACGTTTGACTTTCAAACCGGCCCAACTTTACAGTTAGTTGAATCCAGTTGAGAGAGCCGACCAGAGATTCCCAGACTCTCCGTGTCGTAGTCAGACTGTGAAGAAACAGAAACAGTTTCTTGCGAAACCTGTTCCGATTGTCCACACTCTGACTCAGAGTGAGAGCGGCTGTGTCCCAGACCAGCCCTATCCACTGGACCACTCGTGAGGGAACAAGGTTTGACTTTACCAGGTTTACCTTGAATCCTAGAGATTTTACATGATTTAATGTTATGTTGACATGATTTATGCATAACTGTTCCGTCTCCGCCACCACCAGCCAGTCGTCTAGATACCACAAAATCCTGATCCCTTGTTGCAACAAGGGCATCAGGGCTTGCCGGACTAATTTCGTGAATATGCGAGGTGCTAGGTTTAAACCGAACGGCATCCTCTGAAAGACATAAGTCTGATGCATGATACGTAAGGCCAGAAAACGTTGAAACCGTTTGTTTACCGGGACGTGCCAATACGCGTCCGTCAGGTCTAAAGAACACATCCACCCTTCCGGCGGAAGTGTTAGCCTGATCTGATTCACTGTCAGCATCCGGAAGGACACGTTGTGAATGTGAAGGTTCAGATAAGACAGGTCTACGACCGGCCTCATCTGAACACTGTCCCTTTTGGGCACCAGAAAAAGTTTGGATGTAAAAACTGGGTAATTTTGTGGAACCGGGATGATAACATTCTTGGCCACCATCTCTTGGATCAGTGGACTCCACCTCTAATGAAACAAAATTTGCCTTTGTCGGCTGACGTAAACGAGGTCGCCGGAGCCACTGCCAGGTGATGCCTTTGCGTGCCACCATCCTCGCCCATGTGTTTAAAGGCCATGCGCGATGATTCGCCCGGAACGACCCAGTTAGCAGACAAGGGTTCGCCGGCTGGACTACCCTCCGATCCACCCGCCGGAAGATCGGCCCTGGGAGTGAGAGAGACCTTAGTTTTTTGGTGGTGGTGGTGGAAGTTTAGACGACTGGCCGGGTTTGGCTGGAGACGGGCCCTGACCCGGCCTTTGATACCTCTGTCCTTTATGATTACCTGAAGACTTTCCTTGCTTGTATCTGTACTGACCTTGGGTGGAAGAGGATTTAGGCAAATGAAAGGGTTTTGCCCCACCAGACTGAGCTTTAGCGACTGGTTTGGGCTTGGTAAAAGTGAAAGCAGGTTTCTTAGACGGGGCGGGACTGTGCTTCAAGGCCTGAGCCATGTTAAACACCGTCCTCCACACCTCCGGGGACATTAAAGAGGCAGTTAGAACTGGGGACATTATTACTTGATTAGCAATCCTATCCGGGAGCTTTCGGACTAGAGACATCCTTAGATCTTGTCTTGCCCGCACCGCCTCTAACAAGGCCGTGCGTATATCTCCCAGAGACTGAATAGAGGTCTGGAGAAGCAAGCGTCTAGACAGTTCGATCGCCTTTCGGACTTCTGTGTCCGCGATAGCCTGAGCAGATCTTAGCATTGACTTTGTTACCTGTTGCGTAACTATATACTGAGAAAAAAGTCTATACGCCTTTCCCCGTAGCCTAAACTCCCGGTCTAGGTGAGCAGTGGAAGGTGTAGAAAAGGGGTCTTTAAGCTCGCATAGATTAATCTTAGGGGCAGCTAAAAAGGCAAATAGAGCAGAGGGAACTCCGCCGGCAGAGTATATTGGGAGAGAGAACCAAGAATGGCTTTCTTGTGGAATTTGGTGTGAAGCTTTAGAAGTGAATGTAGTAGCAAAGTTCTGAGCCTCGACTTCCCAGTCCACCCAACTGCTCCACCTGCAAAACTGGATTCGCGGCTGAGTCTGTGAATGTCTTTAAACCCAACTCAGGTGTTAGAGCCGACAACGCTTTGATATCATTGAACCCATCATGCTTTGTCCAGTCCGAAAACACTTTTGAAGCTGACGCAGGGGGAAGGGCAGGTGTAGAAGAATATACAAAATAATCATGATGATAATAATTGGGGATGGCCTTAATACTAACATCAAGTACATTTCCCAGCATATCTAGAGCCCTTAACTTCCTAGATTTATTCCCTTGGATTACCCACTCCCGTGGTACCGGGAGCTCCCCTGACATAGTGGATTGTGCTACCTCTGGCTTTGTTGGTACCAATGATACCCAAGATTCGTCTGGCCCGTATAAGAGAGGCATAGCCCCTTTTCTGATCGGGGCTTTGTCTAACGGGGGAGGATTTACGTCTGCTACTACTCGTACATTGGAAAGTAGTTAGTGCCGCTGAAGTTGGCCTAGTAACAATAGTAGGTGATACAAGGGGAGTGAGCGGAATTTGTGTCAAAGCAATGGAAGTAGCCAGAGGTCGGACATTCAATGTTGGCGTGGAAGCTCCCAGACCAACTATAGGAGGCTCTGGTTGCTGGCCAAAAAACTTAGTTAAAGCACTTGCTAATAACCCATTAATCTCATCCGCCGTGACAAATTGAGCAGAGGAAGAACTACTAGGTGAAGCCTCCCTATTCTGAGAGTCATCTACGACTGAACTAGACTCGTGAATTCCCACCTCAGAAATAATAGAGCCCTCATCCCTTGCCTCCGGTCCCTCCTGAGAGGATTCCGCCGAGGCTGGGACCCCCTCATGTTGCCATGTTAAGTCAGGGATGGAAGACGGGATCTCCGCGTCCCGGTGGACTTCAGCCACTACCTGCGTTGCCTGAGACGGAAGTAAGCTGTCCCTCCATGGCTGGGAGTACCTCCAAACTCCCCGGTCTTGGCCGGAACTCACTTGTGAGCCAGGCCCCACCCCAATGACTGAGCCCTCACTCGAGCCCTCTAGCGGGTTATCACTGCCGGGAGAACCCCCTAAATCTAAAGTGAGAATATTGGAACTAAGAATAATATTTGGGGACAACCTGTCCGCCTATATCCCCCACCACAGTCTCTGACTCCACTTCCGACCTGTCAGATTGGACATGAGACATGTCGGGAGTAGAGGCAGAAAGTGAGGTTCGAGGCTCCGGCGAACGCCGGGAGGACTTTCGTTCATGAGACTCTTTCTTAGAAGACTTGTGACTCCGCCTCGACTTTGATGTATCACTAGAACTGTCCTTGGTCTTGTCTGTCCTACTCTTCTTCCGCGAAGGTGAAGTCGAGTGACTATGTGTCTGCTTTCTGAGAGGAGACCGTGACCTGGACCTAGATCTTGACTCTGAAGCTGTCGCCGGGGGAGACGGCTCTCGCGGTCTCTTAGCTGTGCCGGGAGAGGGAAGAAGCCCTTTACCCAGCCCAGTCTCTGCCGACTTATTGACTTTACTTCGGGAAGGAGGACGTTTAAGGGGGGGGTACTGAACCAACAAACGGTCCCATAGAATTACGTTATCACATTGCAGTGCTTTATGAGCCACTGTAGTAGCATAATTAGTAAGAAGTCTGACCTCGCCGTAATGCAACCGCCAGCGGCCGCTGTGTCGTGCTGTAATACTTGAATCCTAGTTTTTTGTGTGTGTTGTTTTTTTTTTTGTTTTTTTTTTTTTTTTTTTTTTTTTTTTTTTTTTTTTTGTTTTTTTTTTTTTTTTTTTTTAAACTTTGTTTTTTTTCTTTTTTTTTTTTTTTTTTTTGATTTTTTTTTAGCTGACTTTACAAAAGGTACAACTTCGTTACCACAATCCCCTTGATCGGTCTAAGCATTTGACACAACGAATGCACAGAGTATGTGCAAAAATAGGGATCCCGGAACATGAGGGCGTTGAGCAAAGGGCAAAAACAGGAGCTAGAGTAGCCATGGCAGAGACTGGTTAAAAGCTAACTCCCCCCGGGCCTCACCTGGTCCTCTGTGGACCCGCCGGAACTCCGCCCTGGAAAAAAGGAAATTTCCAGGAATTAATGCTCATAAGGTTACCCCAAAATGTTCTAACACAAGTGTTAATGAACCGCCGGGCAACGAGACGTAATACACCACTATTACCTCTTGCTACCCCATAGGTTCATATGTAAAGATTTTTGAATATCTCTACGTGTTCAAAAGATTTAAGAATATCCTCTGACATGATATAAAGACAAGCAGTTCTTTATAAATGATGCAGTCTTCCCTGTGATATAAAATTCACCGGAACCCATAATAAGACGCCGACCTCCTCCCCCCAGGGGGTAAGGGGGCCTTCATCTAATGGTGGAGGAATAAAAGAATATGCCTCACGCATCCTACTGCATGTCGTACAAGGCGACTAATAGGGGGGATGGTGATAGACTTGCGGACCAAGTAGCCATCACTATACAATGAAGCCTTGTTATTGGTGCTGGCATTGTCTCTATATGATAGTGCTGTGACAGGGCTTCATTGTACTTGCTCCAAGTTGCCTAATGGCGGCACACTGGCAGTGGGTGTCGCTCCCTCTGGACCCGGCCCTGGCGCCCTGGGCCCAACCTGGACGAAATGGATCCAGAGGGTACAGTACGTAGTGTTTCCCCGGACTGGCACTTTCCGCCCGATAGTATAGGGGCCCGAGCCTGGAGGTAGCGCTCCAGGAGGCTGCCCTGTCATTTGGCGAAAAATATCAGGCCAGTCGTAGTGCCGTGTACGCGCACGGGGTGCGTCCCTGCGGCTGGTTCTGGTAGGGCGTACCGAGGCCACTGGATCCTACCCCCTTGTAATCACTTGGGGGATGGTGCTGGGAATGGTCCCGGGGTAGACTGGAGCCGGAGTTCTGGGGGGGGTGATGCCCATCTGCCAGCCAAACCTACCTAACTATGACTAAAAATCAAAGAAAATAAACGTAAGTCCGATGAAACAAAACGGCACAGGACAATGACAAATGCCGCCCCCAAACTCAGACTTGCTAGTGTGAATGTTGGTAGTTTGAATCTGCGTGCGAATGAAGTGGCTGAGATGTGTGAGAGGAGGCGAGTGGACGTCTGCTGTACCCAGGAAACACTCTGGAAGAGGCATGGGGTACAGCGGATTGTCGGAAAAAAGAAAAGATATAGGATGTACTGGATGGGGGTGGAGACTGATAAAGCGAAAGGAGGAGTGGGTGTTCTGGTGGCTGAAGAGCTGGCGGAGAGTGTGCTTCAGATTACAAGAGTTAGTGAAAGGCTGATTGCTCTGAAGTTGAAAGTTGGTGAAAGAATTCTGAATGTGATATCTGCATATGCCCCACAGGCTGGTCTACAGAAAAAAGATAAAAGAGGACATCTGGAATGACACCGTCAGTGTCATTTCAGGCCTCTCCGGAGAATGAAATAACTATCGTGGGGGGTGACCTGAATGGTCACATGGGAGCATCTGCAGATGGATACGAGTGGGTATATGGAGGAAATGGTTACGGAAGGAGGAATCTGGAAGGCAAATATATATTGGAGTCCTGCGTTGCACTCAACATGGTTGTGTGTAACACGAAGTTCAAGAAAATACAGAGCCATCTGATCACATAAAACTCTGGGGTCTCCAGTAGCCAGATAGATTACTTCTTGGTAAACAGGAAAGACTGGAAACTGGTTCGAGATGTAAAGGTCATCCCGAGCGAAGAATGTATCCCCCAGCATAAGCTACTTGTGTGCGACATAAGCTTATACAGAGATCCTAAGCGCAAGAAGGTATACATACCCAAAAGGAAAGTGTGGCTGCTGAAGAACAAGGAAGTTAGGGATAGGTTTCATAGTGAACTGGAGGAAATGAATAGAAATAAGGAAGCTAGGCCTAACGATGTAAACAGTCAATGGAACTTTCTTAAGCATAGCCTTATCGCTGCCACTGACAAAGTCTGTGGGAAAACAAAGGGTCACCCCAGGAATAAGATCTAATGGTGGTGGAACGATGAGGTAGAACATGCTGTGAAAGAGAAAAGGAGATGCTTCAAAGCATGGAAGAAGGGAGGCAGCAAGGAGGAATACCAGGCAGCTAAACGAACTGCCAAAAAGAGTTATTTACAATGCTAAAAAAGGCATGAAGGACCTGGTCCTCGAACAAGTGTGTAACACTGACAATCCCAATGGGATCTTCAACCTAGCTAGGCAAGTTACAAATGACAGTAGGGATATCATAGGTGAACAGTGTGATAGAAACGATAATGGGAAGATTGTGTATGCAGAAAATGAAATCAGAGAAGCATGGAAGGCACATGGGTGGATGGGACTCGTTAGCCTTGGTCAGCAACCCATCTAGGGGAGACAACCTTATAAAAATCCGGGTGGATGGGACTCGTCAGCCTTGGTCGGCAACCTTTCTAGGGGAGTAAAACGGATACAAATCCGTACTGCTTACCTAAGGGTAAGGCAGGTTAGGGTAAGGCATATTAGTGGATGGACTAGCCGAACACCACTGTAGAACAATAGTGCTAAAATAATACACAGAGGGCCTCAGAGTCGGACGGATCCTAAATTGAGTGGTCAATCCTGTAAGTCCTTCAGTAAACTGGCTCGGGTTGTCCCTCTTACGGGAAATAGGTCCGCTTGGGGGCATTCTGTGTATGGCCACCCTCATTAAGGGGAGTAAGGCACCCGGCAATAGATAGATAGATAGATGGAAGGCACACTATGAACGATTGCTAAATGTAGTTTGAATGGGATAAGGAACAGCTTAGTATCGAAAAACCAATATCTGGGCCCCCTCCTTTGATAGCACCAGCGACGCAATCAATAAAATGAAGGACGGTAAAGCTCCAGGTTGCTCTGACATTGTCGCTGAGATGATAAAAGCCTCTGGGGAGACTGGTGTAAACTTAGTAACTGAGTTGATAAACACCATTATTAAAGATGAGAAAATCCCAGAGGATTGGCTCTAAGTGTAATAGTAAATATATACAAAGGAAAAGGGGATGCCCTAGATAGAGGAAATTATAGGGGCCTGAAAATGCTTGACCAAATCATGAAGGTCTGTGAGAGTCTTTGAGGGTTTGATCAGGCAAAGGATCTCCATTGATATGCACTCTGCAGTTTGGTTTTATGCCAGGACGGGGTACAACCGATGCTATCTTCATAGTCAGGCAGATACAGGAAAGATACTTACTAAAAGGCAGGGATCTTTACTTTGTGTTTGTAAACCTGGAGAAGGCCTTTGATAGGGTGCCTAGAGATGTTGTGCAGTGGGCTATGAGGAAACTTGGTGTGGAAGAGTGGCTGGTGCGTGTGATAATGAAGATGTATGAGGATTCGCGAAGTGCGGTGAGGGTGAAGGGTGTACTGAGTGATGAGTTCGCAGTCCGTGTTGGAGTTCATCAGGGTTCAGTGTTAAGCCCCCTCCTCTTTATTATGGTCTTGGAGGCACTGTCTAGAGTTTTTGGAGGCAGACTCCCGCTGGAACTGTTTTATGCAGACGATTTAGTCCTAATAGCTGACAGTATGCAAGATGCTGAAGCCAAATTCAGAGAGTGGAGAGAGGGCATGGCGAGCAAGGATTTAAGAGTCAATATTAACAAAACCAAGGTTATGCATTGTAGATTGAGACGAGGCAATGTGGAAAAGAGCGGTGCATACCCATGTGCAGTGTGTGGAAAGGGAGTGGGCGTTAACTCAATTCAATGTAGCATCTGTCGATGTTGGGTACACCATGGGAGTAAGCGCTGTAGTAGAATAAAGGGACCCTGCCGAAGGATAAGTCAGAAATAGAGAAATTTGAGTGCGTAGTGTGCAAAAGCGAGCTTGTGTTAAGTGATGATCCTGTGGTTGTGAATTTTGGAAATGAGTCATTGGAGCTGGTGAACAAGTTTTGTTACCTAGGAGATACCATCTCTGCCGGTGGTGGGCCCGAGGCTGCCACTGTTGCTAGAATTAGGTATGGCTGGGGGAAGTTGTTGTTGTTGCTGTTCCCCAGGCTGCCTGGCCGAACAGCCCAAGGCCCCGAGCAAGACCAAGGCCATAACCGAGCGCCCCCACAGAACCCTCCCTGCCTACCACAATAAAGCCTGGGTGACCGAAGCCACTCCATGGCGGGGAGCTGAGGAGGGTGCGGAAACGCCCGGGAAACCAAAGCCCAACCCAGGGCCCTGTGCCTCTCAGCAATTATGAAGAGAAAGTTGAGGGGCAAAGGAAAAATGTGACGCTTTGGCTTCCAATCTTGGTAGATTGGGAGGTCAATCCACGTTAGAGACGCCGTCACTTGAGATCTAGAAAATATATAAGTAAAAGGAACAGTCAGAGTAAGCTATGGATATGGCAGAGATTGCTCAGTTCTCACTCTGATAGACCAGCCCATCACCACATGACTAGAACCCAATCCTCTCAGCATCAGCTAGGAAAGGCCCTAGAAAGCCGCCTTTGGCGGGGGGATAGCTCCCCTATTTCAACCCTTTTCGGGGTTGGGCACCCGCCCAAAACATGGGCCGTTAAAGTAGAGGATGTCAACAGAATGGAACATAATGAGATGGGAATGGTGAGATGGATATGTGGGGCCAGGCTACAGGATAGAATAACAAATGTTGAGCTGAGGAGATGTTTAGGTATAAAGAGTATTAGCGAGGTGATACGTACAAGTAGACTGGGATGGTATGGATATGTGGAGAGAATGGATGAACAAAATTGGGTGAAAAAATGCAAGTCTGTGATTATAGAGGGAGCTGCACCAAGGGGTGGACCGAGGAAGACCTGGGATCGGACCATACGTGCCGATCTCAAATCCAAGAACTTGACAAGTGAAGCAGCCCTTAACAGGGTTGCCTGGAACGCCGCCATTAGGACAAGAGACTGAAACTGCACGTATGTGTGGAACACTCAGTCTTAAAATTGTATGTATGTATGTATGTACCGAAAAGCCAAGTTTCGGACTCATCTGGTTAGGTGAATGTGTATTCGGACAAGTCTGAATGGCTTAAGTGTGAAGTTCGGACTCGGCCCTTTCGGACTTTTTGACACTTTTGGACCCCTCGATTAGTCCGAAAGGGCGGGGGTTTACTGTATCTGTAAATGACGAAACTTGGGAGTTTACACAGTTTCTTGGCTCCCGGCGGCCATAACTGACCTACAGTACAGTCAGTCCCCCCAATCCGCGCCTATATGGGCGGCATTACACGACGGGTATTGGGAATTCGCGCATTGGGGATAACATAACTTATGGAGAAAAATACATATGGGCGGCAGCCTGCATTTCCACCCACATTTGACGGTAATTTTTGATAAAAATCAATACTAATTGGACAACCAAGCATACACAATAATGGAAACATAAACAAGTCATTCCTTACATTAAAAATAAATGCTATAAGTAGGTGAGAATAGTGGGAGCTCCGAGGCAGACCCCAGCGACAGGCGAGTTCATATAGCCTAGGCGTAGGTTTCCCCGGCCCCGTCCCCGTCTCCGGATATACCCATAGATTTCCCGATCGCAGTAGTGCCTTCACCAGTTTATTCTTCCTAGGCATTTTTAAGTTATTGAAGGGTGTAGGAAGGTGGTTGTTACACAATAAATGGGTCAAGTCTCAGCGCACGGACACTTAAGGATATTGGGACTGAGAAGGAAGTGTACGTGTGGTTATGTGTGTGTATGTACTCACCTAATTGTGTGTGTGTGTGTGTGTGTGTTACTCAGTTACTTGTTCGTCAAGGGGAATCCACGCAATGCGAGCTAAGCTCATTATCGCGCCTCCTTAACTGGGAATGTATTGCGTGAAATGCATGTTAAGTGTTTTATGTACTGTTGGAATGGCTGTGGATGTGTGTGTAGTCTGTAGTTTAGCCAATTGGCGACATTGGAAACGAAGGCTTAGGGTGGATCTGTTTGGTACCATTCTCACTATAGACGGTACCGTCTCGCCCGAAGGCTTAGGTAGCCATCAGCTTAGGTGAACCATATGATACCCATCTCGCCTTGTACCATTTTTGCCAACCCCAGATGGGACGTCACAATGTCGTCCACTTATTCCAGGTACCTATTTACAGCTAGGTGAACTGAGGCTAACACATGAAAGGAGACAAGCCCTATTTGTCTCCGCCCGGTCTGGGATTGAACCCCCGACCCCTCGTGTGTGAGACGAGAGCTCTACCTACTAGGCTACGGGGGGGGGGGGGGGGGTGTGTGTGTGTGTGTGTGTGTGTGTGTGTGTGTGTGTGTGTGTGTGTGTGTGTGTGTGTGTGTGTTACTCAGTTACTTGTTCGTCAAGGGGAATCCACGCAATGCGAGCTAAGCTCATTATTATCGCGCCTCCTTAACTGGGAATGTAGTGCGTGAAATGCATGTTAAGTGTTTTATGTACTGTTGGAATGGCTGTGGATGTGTGTAGTCTGTATTTAGCCAATTGGCGACATCGGAAACGAAGGCTTAGGGTGGATCTGTATGGTACCATTCTCACTATAGACGGTACCGTCTCGCCCGAAGGCTTAGGTAGCCATCAGCTTAGGTGAACCATATGATACCCATCTCGCCTTGTACCATTTTTGCCAACCCCAGATGGGACGTCACAACGTCGTCCACTTATTCCAGGTACCTATTTACAGCTAGGTGAACTGAGGCTAACACATGAAAGGAGACAAGCCCAATTTGTCTCCGCCCGGCCGGGGATGTGTGTGTGTGTGTGTGTGTGTGTGTGTGTGTGTGTGTGTGTGTGTGTGTGTGTGTGTGTGTGTGTGTATGTGTTTGTGTGTGTGTGTGTGTGTGTATGTGTGTGGTGTGTGTGTGTGTGTGTGTGTGTGTGGTGTGTGGTGTGTGTGTGTGTGTGTGTGTGTGTGTGTGTGTGTGTGTGTGTGTGTGTGTGTGTGTGTGTACTCACCTAATTGTAGTATACAGGATTTGAGCCTAAGCTCGTGTTGTCCTGTCTCTCTCTACATTTATCCAATTTTGCTTTAAAAGTTTGGATATTTCTTGCTCCCACCACCACCAACTTATTCCAACACTCAATGCTTCTATACGGGAAGCTGAACTTTCTTACATCAGACTTACATATAACTTTCCTCAACTTACAATCATGACCCCTGGTTCTTCCCTCGTCCCTCACCACAAAATCTCCCTTGTCGATCTTCTCAAAACCTTTCACACACTTAAACATCATGATCATGTCACCTCTCTCTCTCCTCTCCCTCAGCGTTGGCAGCTTTAGCCAAGTGTGTGTGTGTGCGTGCGTATGTGTGTGTGTGTGTGCTTCCTTCTCAGTCCCAATATCCTTAAGTATCTGTGCGCTGAGACTTGACCCATTTATTGTGTAACAACTGCCTTCCTACACCCTTCAACAACTTAAAAATGCCTAGGAAGAATAAACTGGTGAAGGCACTACTGCGATCGGGAAATCAATGGGTATATCCGGAGACGGGGACGGGGCCAGTGACAGTGACGGGGCCGGGGAAGCCTAGGCCTCCGAGGGGTGTGCACGCGGAGTAGGGAGGGGGGTGGCGCGGAATACAAAACACAGCATTTTTACACCACTCTTCAACTGTGATTCGTGTTTTGTGGGGTCAATACGTGTTTTAGGGATTTTGAGTACCTGTTTTACCCTTCGGTGCGGAATAAGGTAAACGCGGACTGAGGATACGTGTATTAGGAGGACTGACTGTACTTATTTTCACCATAAAAACAGAACCACTTAGTCTAGACTTCAGTCTTCACCCATCGCAAGATAACAAGGAGTTCTGCCGCTGGATACTATATACTGTACATATATGGACGGGTGCCCAACCCCGAAAGGGGTTGAAATAGGGGAGCTATCCCCTCGCCAAAGGCGGCTTTCTAGGGCCTTTCCTAGCTGATGCTGAGAGGATTGGGTTCTAGTCATATGGTGATGGGCTGGTCTATCAGAGTGAGAACTGAGTGATCTCTGCCATACCCATAGCTTACTCCTACTGTTCCTTTTACTTATGTATTTCCTAGATCTCAAGTGACGGCGTCTTTTCCGTGGATTGACCTCCCAATCTACCAAGATTGGAAGCCAAAGCGTCACATTTTTCCTTTGCCCCTCAACTTTCTCTTCATAATTGCCGAGGGGCACAGGGCCCTGGGTGGGGCTTTGGTTTCCCGGGCGTTTCCGCACCCTCCTCGGCTCAACGCCATGGAGTGGCTTCGGTCACCCAGGCTTTATTGTGGTAGGCGGGGAGGGTTCTGTGGGGGCGCTCAGTTATGGCCTTGGCCTTGCTCGGGGCCTTGGGGCTGTTCGGCCAGGCAGCTTGCGGAACAACAACAACCATATTTAATTATAACCTAGGTTCGGCTATTTTTTTGCGTATTTATAAGCGTGCCAATATCCCCAGAATTTGACGAAACATCCAGTTCCAGCGTTCGCGGAAAGGTTTAAATCGCCGTTCGGCGAGGGTTACTCGACTAGGATGGCTAAGACTAAAACAGTACATGAATATGTACTTTAACCCTCCTGGCCCGGGCAGCATGTTAAAAGGACACTGCGGCAGATGGGCAGGAACCCGGGTGTCCTGTTAAAATCCGTAAGCTTGAAAGCCTATTCAGCTTGGTCTGAACGCTGTGCGTCCGATGCATGTAAACAAAGCCGATCGTTGCGTCACCGCACCTCCGAAAACAATAAGGAGACGTCGGATCAATGTTATTGTTGTGACGTCAGACGAAATTAGTGTCTGAAAAGCTCCGATATTGTCAACATCGCGGCAAAATTCGCTCCACTGAAATCGTCATCACAACTGAACCAGTTGACTTACAGAGCTCTACTCAACGCCAGTCTACAGATTGGAAACCGGACTACGTTTATAGATGCGTGGGAAATTTCTAGCAGTTAAAATAACAAAGATACGGTAGCCTAGGCCTAGAAATTTTTCGGCCAGATCGCCCGGGTACCCCGCACTGTCATTAGGAGGGCTAGCCCGGGCCAGGACGGTTAACCCTTGGTTCCCGGCTACGCATTCTATAATATATCCCCGAAACCCGGGGGTTTTGGCCGAAAAACGTCTACGCCTAGGCTACCGTATCTTTGTTATTTTTACTGCTTCCGCATTCCCGCGCATCCCCAAGCGTAGATGTGTTTCGTACCTGTAGAATGGCATTGAGTAGAGCTCTCTAAGTCAACTGGTTCAGTTGTGATGACGATTTCCATGGAGAGAACTTTGTGGCGATGTCAGCCATATCAGCCACTTTTCAATACTAAATAATAACACACAGCCACACACAAACAAGCGAGGCCTCTCCTTCTTGTGGTCGGAGATGCGCGGCGTCGGTCCAACCAGCTGTTGTTTTAATGCGTCGGACGGACGGCTTTCAAAACAAGCTTACAGGCTTTCAAGCTGCCGGTGCCTCAGAGCCCTACCGGGTTCCTGGCCCTAGTTTGTTATGGGTGCCTCAGAGCCCTACCGGGTCTGAGGGGTTAACTATCTTGATAGTGTAATGCTTAGTGTGCGGAATTTTTATGTGATTATCCTAGGTTCGAGTCCTTGGAGTACCACATGTATTCATTACTTTCATTGATTTCATTAGTTAGGTTTATTTGTAAATTAATTGGTGGGTTGGTGAAAACAAATATGAATTTATCCAGGTTCAGGAGTAATTTATAGCGAGGCCTTCCTTTGTGGCCAAGTGTCCCATTAATTACCATTTCCATTCGTCTAAACATTAGGCTGCCATAGAGCAGTTGGGACTATGTACAATTGTACATGCTTAGATTAATATGCAGTATTCGAGAATGCATAATATATAGTAGACTTGTGCATAAATCATTAACTGTCTTGATAGCGTAATGCTTAGTGTGCGGAATTTTGGTGAGTATCCTAGGTTCGAGTCCTTGGAGTACCACATGTATTTATTACTTTCATTTATTTCATTAGCTAGGTTTATTTGTAAATTTATTGGTGGGTTGGTGAAAACAAATATGAATATAAGGTTTTATAAAGTAAGTTACAATTAGCATGTCATATACATAGTAGAAAAGAACTTGGTTGGTTATTACAAAATTAACATACTATATACTGAATGACAAAGTGGCGAATAACAATAATAATGAGTGGCATAAGTGAATGAATAGCACAGTATATGTACAATCCAGCAGACGGGTAGAACCTGTGAAATACAATAAGTGAAGTTGGTGTGTAAGAAAGGGGGAATAGCTAGCTAATAATATATGTAAGGAAGGGGTATTGTAGGCTACAGAGGCATCTATGTTAATCAAATATATCTAAGGAAGGGGTATTGTAGGCTACAGAGGCATCTATGTTACCGGGTAATCAAATATATCTAATTAGTATTCATCTCAACAGTCGTTCATGAGAACTAGATTATGAATATATTTGGCAAAGGGGAGTAATGGATTGGGTGTGTATCATATAGGATTAACTCTGAGCAAGAAGGGTCACTGAAAGTCAGAGATGAGACTTACTACCTTTCGGCCAGGCATCCTAGGGAACAACAACAACAACTACCTTACGCTACAACTTTATGTTCTTTCCAGGGGGTCACAGGTATCAATAAGACGGGCTGAAGACTTCTTGGGGTTGCCGAGGAAACGCTGGGTGCTGCAAGTCTGCTTCTCTCCAACTGTGAGTGCAGGGGCATTCGTATTCTAGTAGTTCGTCTTCTTCAGTACTGTTGGCGATCTCGAAGAGCGAGTCACTTTGGCAGGGTAATTACATACTGCCTCCTCAACAGATCCTAAAGAGGAATACTGTACTGCAAATCTGTGATGTTGGCAGCAAGGGAACCCACTATGTTACCCGGGTCTGGCACGAGCCTTTTCTCGCAGGTTTAGCAAACCCCTCGAGACAAACAACTCGAGTGTGTTCTTGTGCTGCCAGTATACCTCGATACCTGGACTCGTTTCTGCGAGTTTGTCCCACCCACAGGATACTTCGTGGGCTGGTCAGGATGCCTTGATGCCTCGTCAAACCTCGAGGTGCGCGGCGTCGCTCCGACCGGCTGTGTTTACATGCGTCGCGCATGGCTTTCAAAACAAGCTTTCAAGCATACGGTGCTCAAGAGCCAATCCGTGTTTCGGGCCCTAGTTTGTTATGGGTGCCTGAGAGCCCTACCGGGTACCGAGGGTTAAGGTGAAATTATTTTGTACAATTTTACGACCGACAACATGCTGCAAACAAATAAAGATGTATAGAGTAAATTAGCTTTATACATATTGTAGTGTTTTTAATTCCCTTTCCAATGGTATATACACCATTCCTATAGGTCCAATAATACATTTATTATAAGATCCCAAAGTGCGACAAAACAGTTTTGAGAAAAACTTGTGAAAGTCAAAGGTAATTAGGTAATTTTACAATATTGTATTTGTTAGTAGTCTTGGCAAATCCAACGTCAAGGCTATTAACCTAATTGCAATGACGACTTGTCTATTTTGACTGCTATGTCGTCATTCCAACCGCGGTTAAAAAGAAAACGTCTAGAGTCTACTCCTTATCTTGCTCTAGGAGACGTTGTACATTAACCAAAACTACCACCGAAGGTGAAAAAAGTATAGAAGAGAAGAAAAAGGGGTTTACCTTAGTTACCGCTCAAGGCCCATCCCGTGTTCCGTCATGCGCAGATCCCTGTCGAACGTGCGCATGAGCGACCCTCTCTTGTCATTTTTTCACGCGTCGCCATTGTTGAGTCCGCTTTTGTTGTGCTCCTTCAATTCACCCTGTTTTAGGTTCGTTTCGGCTTTTCTGGCCTTCTTTTTGTTGTTGTTGTTGTTGTTGTTGTTGTTCCCCAAGCTGCCTGGCCGAACAGCCCCAAGGCCCCGAGCAAGGCCAAGGCCATAACCGAGCGCCCCCACAGAACCCTCCCCGCCGACCACAATAAAGCCTGGGTGACCGAAGCCACTCCATGGCGGGGAGCTTGAGGAGGGTGCGGAAACGCCCGGGAAACCAAAGCCCCACCCAGGGCCCTGTGCCCCTCAGCAATTATGAAGAGAAAGTTGAGGGGCAAGGGAAAAATGTGACGCTTTGGCTTCCAATCTTGGTAGATTGGGAGGTCAATCCACGTTAGAGACGCCGTCACTTGAGATCTAGAAAATATATAAGTAAAAGGAACAGTCAGAGTAAGCTATGGGTATGGCAGAGATTGCTCAGTTCTCACTCTGATAGACCAGCCCATCACCACATGACTAGAACCCAATCCTCTCAGCATCAGCTAGGAAAGGCCCTAGAAAGCCGCCTTTGGCGAGGGGATAGCTCCCCTATTTCAACCCTTTTCGGGGTTGGGCACCCGCCCCCTTCTTTTTGTTAGACAGATGTTACGTGATCTAGGGCACACGTAAATGGGCTCCTCAGTGTGTTTAATGGAGACGCGTGTGGAAATAGCTACCGAAGGTACGGGGGCGCCTCGCGTTCCTCGTGTGTGTTTTTCATTCTTTCTCTTTTCATATTCTTTTTTCCTATTAGTCTGGGCATAGTTTAGCTTTTAGCTTATTTTAGCCTAGCTTGTTTCTCATTCAGGAATTGCTATGCCCCTATGAGTTTTCATATTTTCATAGCCTAGGTGTACAGTTGGTTCACAATCTGAGATTTCGTGGTGGCGGTGCTGTTTGTAGGGTTTGTGTCGGCCGCATTATTAGCGTTATTCCCGAGTCCCCCCTTTCGAGCCTTCACTGTGTCTCAAGGGCCTGGGCGCTTGGTGGTTCGTGATATCCAGGGGTACCCCACGGGGGCCTCTCCCTCACACCACAGGGTTTTTCGCCCCTGACACATTCTCTCCTCACGGCTAGGCCACCCTTTTTCTCGCCAGTTTCATTTACTGGTTTTTGTGTTCCCTTACTGTTTTCACCTCCATCCTTTCATTCCCTTTTGCCCAATCCTGGGGTACCCTACGGGGGCCCCTGTTTGTGCCAAACCACCCTTCCTGCCACTTCTCCTCATGGGCTTTGCTCTATCTCTGTGGGTGGGGTGGTTCCTGGGGGATGTGCCTCCTCTCCCCTGGTGTATTTACCTAATTGTAGTTTACAGGAGTTGAGCTAAGCTCGTGTTGTCCCGTCTCTCAGTCTACTTTTTATCCAATTTTTTCTTGAAAATATGGATGTTCCTTGCCCCTACCACCTCCTCCTCCAGCCCATTCCATTTGTCAATACATCTATAGGGGAAGCTAAACTTCCTGATATCGTTCTTGCAGGTAGGTCTTTTTACTTTGTAGCTGTGGCCTCTAGTTATTCCTGTATCCATAATTAATATATCCTCCCTATCCAGCCTCTCCAGCCCCCGGGTACATTTGTACATCATTATCATGTCTCCCCTCTCTCTCCTCTCTTTTAGACTCGGTAGATTTAATTTGTCTAGCCTCCCTTCATATGGCAGTTCTCTGAGACTTGGAACCAATCTAGTGACTGCTCTCTGGATTCTTTCTAACTTGTGAATATGCTTCTTTAGATGCGGGGACCACACCACTGCTGCATACTCCAATCTTGGTCTAATCATACTCTTCGCTACCATGGTCTCATCCAAATAGTTCAGAGCAACTTTCATATTCCCAGCCATTGCATACATTCCGCTAAAGAGCTTGTTAATATGTTTCTCTGGCGACAAATTATCTTGTATAATCAACCCTAAATCTTTTTCTTTTTCGGCCTTGCTAATTTTATTATCTCCCATCCTGTACTCCCAATTTGGTCTATTCACACTTCTTCCCATATTTAACACATGACATTTACTTATATTAAATTTCATTTTCCACTTGGTGCTCCATTCGTATATTTTATCTAAATCCCCTTGCAGCTCCTCACAACTACTTTTATTTGTTATTTGTCTCATAATTTTTACGTCATCTGCAAACATTGACATGTAAGAGTTTATGCCTATCGGCAGGTCATTCACGTACATAAGGAACATGAGAGGTGCCAACACAGATCCCTGCGGCACACCACTCTCAACTTTCCGCCACGATGAGTAAGTTCCTCTAATGTTGGTCCTCATTTCCCTATCTGTTAAATAGCTCTCCATCCATTTCAGCAAACTCCCCCTGACACATCCTAGCGTCTCAAGCTTAGATAACAATCTCTTATGTGGTACCTTATCGAATGCTTTGGAAAGGTCTAAGTAGACGCAGTCCACCCATCCGCCTCTTTCTTGGAGTACATCTATCACCCTACTGTAATAACATAGCAAACTGGTAACACAAGATGTCCCTTCTCTGAATCCAAATTGCTTTGGGGTTATTATTTTCTTTCTCTCCAACATTTTCATCCATCTCTTCCTAATTAGCTTTTCACAAATCTTGCATACAATACTAGTAAGTGAAACTGGTCTATAGTTTAGAGGGTCCTCAGGGTTTCCATTCTTGTATATCGGAATGATATTAGCTCTTTTCCATTCAACAGGAACCTGTCCTTTATCTAAGGAAGCTTGAATTATGTCCCTCACTGGCTCCACTAATTGCTCTGCACACTCCTTTAAAACCCAGGCAGACACTTCATCCGGTCCCATAGCTTTCCTTACTTCAAGTCCTCTCATCGCAGATAACAGCTCATCTCTAGTTATTTCAATCTTACTAAGACCACTCTCCAGTACTCCCGCCTGTGGTTCGTCAAAACCTTCCTCTCTAGTAAAAACTGACCCCAATTTGTTATTCATTACCTCACACATGTCCGATACATTTTCATACGTCCTAGCATCAACTCTTAATTTAGTAATTTGTTTCTTTACCTTCAACTTACTGTTTATATATTTATAAAATAATCTAGGGTCACTTTCACATTTATTTACTATGTTCTTCTCATAGTTCATTTTAACTTGCCTAATTATGTTAACATATCTATTCCTCTCCTGTTTATATTTATTCCGATTACTCTCAGTGTTCCTTCTTCTTAATCTAGCCCAAGCTGCATCACGCCTACCCAAAGCTCCTTGCCTCCTTGCTCCTTGCTTCCTTGCCTCTCCCTTGACCGGTTGAGTCAGGATATTATCAAGGAAGACACTGCTCAGCTTGATGGCCATCGTCGCTTGGAGTCATAAGGAGTTGACGCTTTTTTCTGGGCCTGTGTTGGTATTCCCTAGACGCTCCTCTCGCTTTTTCGGCGCCGGACCATCTCGGCCGGTCCCGCAAATTTGCGGAGTGCTCGATTCGGTCCACGGACGTTTCGGCTCCCCGCAAATTTGCGGAGATCGCTGGGGGGTCTCGCGGTGAGGCGGGAGGGTTGTGTCGGTACGGTTATGCCTCCATTGGCCCGCAAATTTGCGGTTATAGTTGGCTTTCATGGTGACCCTTTTTTGTGTCATCTTGTTGCCTGGTACTATATTGGTGTATGCACTTTCCTGGTGTTATGGACCCTGCATGTGAGGTGTTGAGTGGTGGTTAACACTTTCTCCATCTTTGCAGGTTCTGCTTGTGCTCTTCCACCTCACCCGCCCTCCTCACCTCCATCGGTGCTCCCGGTTTAGAGTGAGTACGACTTCCAGTTTGCATGTGTGTTCCTGTTTACCCATGCTCCTTCCCTGGTTTTTATTGGACATTATCTTCACTTACTCCGTCAACGTGCTGCTTATGGTGTGTGTTCTTCCGTTGCAGGTGGGATGCCTTGCTTTCGCCAGGGCTGTGGCTCCCCGTGCTTGGAATACCACAGGTCCTGCTTACGCCACTCTCAATGTGTGTCCTCTACGGCCTACCTCCCTGCTTTGTGTGGCCCGTGTATGGACCTGGTGGATGTGGTGGACCATCACCCTGGTTCCTCTGACGCGGCAGTGGCCTCTGCATCCCTTCAGTCTGTGTGGGCGGTGGTCTCCCACCACATTAGGACTGTGGGCCACCGTTCCCCGGCCTTTGTTGACGACCGGATCCGCGTCGCCCTGGGCATCCCTGACCCGTCTGGAGGCCGTTTACCTGGCCCTCTCCCTGCTCGGGCCCTCCTCCCTGAGTCCCGTGGTCGGTCGTCACATCGTCGGGTGGATCCCCAGCTCCGTCCACGCTCTATCTCTCCTCGTCGCCCGTCCTCTACTGCCCCTCCTCGTCCTCCTGATCACCTTGACTCCGCCGTTCGCCCTCGTCATGGTTCTCGCCCTGAGGCCGGGGTTAGCGTCTCTGCCCCTGTACGCCCTCCCCTGGCCTCTCCGGATAGGGGCTCTACTACCTTCCGCCCACTTCCCCTGCACAAAATACGTCCTCTTCATTTGTCCTCTACGCGCGCGGATGTTCATGCTGTAGCTGGCCCTCTGCTCCCTCCTTCTACTCTGTCCAGGAGGGTCCGCCAGGATGTAGTTGCTTCTCCTCCTACTTCTCCTGCTTCGGTGCCTCTTCTTCCTTCTCGGTCTCGTCCCAAGGTGGAGGTTCCTCCCTCCTCCGCCTCGGTGTCGGGCCGCCCTGTTCTCTCAGCCCCGGGGATCCTTGCTCTGTTTCCCCCGCGGCTCCTTCTGACCTCCTTTCACCCGGCCAGCCTTCCCCCTCCCGTCATCCTGCTCCTCTTCCTTCTTCTATTCCTGATCTTCGCTTGCCGGCTCCCCGTGAGGGTACCCCGCCGCTTGACTCGGTAGAGTATAGCGAGGTTTCGGGGTCCCCTTTCTCGGGGGCTGACGTGTCGCTGGAAGAGGGGGATGGTGATGTTTCCCCCTCGGGCGTTAGTGATCGGGGACGAGACCCTCAGGACCGCCACGGCCGTCGTCGCTCGCCTTCTTTGGGCCGCGACGCTGCTGTTTCGTGTCGTGGGTCTCACTCTCGCTCACGCTCGCCCCTGCGGGCCGAACTATCTTCGGGGGGGTCGCCTCTCTCGGATCGATTTTCGGCTATGCAGGTTGTGTCACACTTCGACGCGCGCTTGGAGGCGAGGCAAGAATCCCTCTTATCGCGCTTCTTGGCGGTGACACAACCTCAGCGCCTCACCCAACCTACCCCTGCTTTGGTCCCCCTCCCCTCTGCGGTGGACCACATTCCTTCTCGCCCTGCTTCTCCGCCTGCCCGGTCGTCGGCTAGTACTGCTCCTGCCCTGGCTCAGGTGGTTGCCCCTGCTGTCTCCCATGCGGGGGTCCTCCGTCTGCTAGGGCTTGCCCCCCATCCAGAAGGCCAAGGTCCCGTCGCGGACTATGCCGCTCCTCTATGGCTCCTTGGCTGTTTGGAAGGGGGTGCAGGCCTCCCACCCGGAGCGTGCTACCGACTTCCCGTCAGGTGAGAGGGCCCTACCTTCGGACTGGTCGGTCCAAATTAATGACGAAATGCAGTTCAGGGCGATCAGGGTGGATGGTCAGGTGGCCGACGTGGAGGTGCGGGCATACCCGACAAGGACTGACCTTCAGTACTTTTCGGTGAAGCCCAAGCCCCCGTCTGCTCCTCGAACTAAGCTCTGGTCAGACTTCAGCCGCCAGGACATCCTTCAGGATGTTCAGTCCCTGGCTGTGTTAACGGGACTGTCCTCCTATGGGACGGGTTTGTGCGACGACGGTAAGCCTGGCTTAGCCGTCGTGCTCGATAATCCTCTCCCATTGGAGGCCTGGTTTGCTGAGGCCTTAGACTTTGCCAACCGTTCCGTCGACAGATCTATTTCAGTCCCTCCCCCAGAGTCGTCACTGCTTTTGCCTCCTCTGGTATCTGTCGGCGGATTGGATGGCAAGTTCTGGTCCTGGATTAGCGCACCCAAACTTGAAATTTGTGCTATTGCTAACCCGTTCTTCTCCCACCCAGATAAGTCCTCTGTCGACAGGGATTTTACCTTGCGGCAGAGGGTGGCGAACTTATTGTCTTGTCTTCTAGGTTCCCTCCAGACGTCTGTTCACCACCTGCGACTTATCGAGGCGACTGCACCTGGCGATCTTCGCGAGGGTTTGGACCACGTTCGGCGGATCCACCTTCAGCTCGCGGTGTCTTTGGTTCCCGAGCTGAAGGCGGTTTTTGTGCGAGGCAACTCGACAACGCCAGACGGTAAGGTCCTCGTTCTGCCGGAAGGCCCCTTTGGATATTCGTCAGGGTTTGTTATACTCTGAGCTATATACATCGGGGCTTTTTGCGCAGGATGCTTGGGAACGCTACGCTTCTCTGTCAGCGGACCCTGCTTACGACACGCAAAGACGCGCTGTGTCGCGACCAGGGTCTTCGCAGTCCCGTCCTTCTGCCGGTCCCCTTCGGGGTGCTGCCGCCACTGCTGCCGCCAAGAAAGGGCGCAGGAAAGGGAAGTTGCCGGCCAGAGCGTCGGTTCCGCCTCGCACTTCTGCTCCTGCTCCCTTTCATCCCCGCCGAGAAGGGGCTGGCCAGCCTTCCACTTCCGGCCGCACTTCGACGGGGTCAGACGCACGACGGACAGGGGATGGGGTGACCCGCCCTTTTCGGCGAGGTGGGGGGGGGTAGGGGTGGTCAACGTGGCTCTTATGACCGCAGGGACCGTACCGGGGGACCCTCCACGTAAAAAAATGTGTAGGTTCTCCAGGTCGGTCTCCTCCTTGTTCTCCTTCTCGCCTCGCAGAAAGGGTCGCTCACCTCATCTCGGGGGCTCCCACAGGTTATTTTCGCCCTTGCGCCCTTCGGTGGCCGCGAGGGACGTGGGGGCGGAAGATTGCACGGAGGGGTCTAACCTGGAGATGGAAGTCCAGACCCCCACTCAGCTCTTGTCAACGAAGCCGGCCTGTCTCTTCGGAGTGGCCGACGTGATTACATCCATGCACGAGCAGGGAATCGTCAAGGAGGTGAAAGCCGGTCAACCGGTTTTCCTCTCCCGTGTTTTTCTGGTACCGAAGAAGGACTGCGACGCGATGCGACCGGTGGTGGATCTGTCGGCCCTCAACGGGCACATCGTGAACACACGGTTTCGGATGCTGACGGTGCACCAGGTACGACTGGCCCTGCGACCTCTGTCGTGAGTAGTGTCGCTGGACCTCAAGGATGCGTATTGGCACGTTCCTATCCATCCTCGTTTCCAGCGATTCTTGGCCGTTCAGACTTCCGATCGTGTGTTCATGTTCGACAGACTTCCCTTCGGTCTCAACATCGCGCCGCGGATCTTCTCGAAACTGGTGAAACAGGCTCTGGATCCTCTCCTCAGGAGCGGCCTCCAGATCCTGTTTTACTTGGACGACTGGTTGATAGTTTCAGACACCCTAGAACAGTGCGTCCACGACACCCTCACAGTAGTTCGACACATCACACAGTTAGGGTTCAAAGTCAATATTCCCAAGTCCCGCCTGACCCCGTCGCGTGTCGTGACGTGGGTAGGTCTCGAATGGGATCTGTCCAACGCTACGGTAACCCAGAGTCAGCCAAACGCGGTGAAACTTCGCAGGAAGGTCTTCGCCGTGTTGCACTCGGTCTCCCTCACGAGGAGGATCTGGGACTCGTTAGTGGGTTCACTGAATTGGGCTGCTCTGACCATTCCCTTAGGGAGGCTCAGGCTGCGCCGCCTAATCCTCATGGGCAACAAGGTGTTTCCGTTGGCCCCTATGGATCGGCTCATGCCGATCCCGCGTACCATTCACAGACACTTAGGACACTGGGTTGCTCGGGGCACGCTCTCTGCGGCTGTGCCCTGGACCTCACCCCCGCCGACGATCTGGGTGGATACGGATGCGTCAAGCGAGGTAGGGTGGGGTTACCAATCCAACCTGGGACATCAACATCACGGCAGATGGGTGGGACACACACACCTACACATCAATGCCCTCGAACTGTTGGTTCCCTTGTTCTTCCTGCGGGACCACGCGCTGGCCCTTCAGGGCCAGTCGGTGGCCTTCCGGATGGACAATCAGACAGCTGTCCACTGTATCCAAAAGCAGGGGTCCTCCAGGTCTTTGACTCTGTTGGGGATCTCCGAGAAGTTGTTCTTCCTCGCGAACCGACACAACATCTCCCTGCACGCCTCCTACCTGCCCGGGACTGCCAACCTGTGGGCGGACGCCCTGTCGAGAGGACAGGGCGTTCTTGTAGAATGGGCGATGAAACAGACTGTATTCGACGACCTCGCGGCTTCCTGGGGTGTTCCGGAGGTCGACTTGTTCGCATCGAAGGAGACGCGCAAGTTGCCTCGGTACCTATCCCTCCAGACTCGTACTCCGGAGGGGGGTCCGGACGCTTTCATGGAAGACTGGAGCAGGTGGCAGTCGATATACGTATTTCCGCCACCAGACGCACTGTTGATGTGCAAAGTCCTCGCGAGGCTGCGGCTGTACCGCGGCAGAGTCTGGCTCATAGCTCCTCTGTGGCCGGCCCAGGCTTGGTACTCCCAGTTGAAGCGGTGGTGCCCGAGTCCGGTCCCTCTCCCTCTCTCAAACTTCCACTTGAGCCAGGTTGGAGACCTACGGACCTCGTTGGCCTTCGCATCGTGGATGTTCGTGAGGCACGGTGGCTCCCAGTCCACGGACGGGACCTGACTGACTTCCTGAAGCGTTCATGGACGTCTTCGACTTGGGGGACTTACGAGTCCCACTGGAGGTCTTTTACTAGGTGGATACAGGACACTCGCCAGACTGTTAGCTCTCCTTCCCTCGTCCTACACTACTTGTTTCACCTCTTCCGTACACGTCGCTTTCAAGTCAACACTATACGTAACCACTTGTCTGCCATCCGGGAGGTCTTTGAGTCCGTCACTGGGCTGGTCGTTCCACCGAAGGAGCTGGATTCCTTCATGAAGGCTGCCTTCAGAGAGCGACCGCCTCCGCGCCAGATCCCTCCTCAGTGGGATCTGGGGCGTGCTCTGGACCTTCTGGCTTCACACACATATACACGGGATACTACACCGGTTCAGTTGCTGGAGCGTACACTCTTCCTTGTCGCTCTGGCCACTGGGGATAGGGTGTCTGAACTAGCTGCCATGTCGCGGTCCCAGGAATGCATGCGCTTCTCCCCGTCCTTGAATGTCGTCACGTTAGCCCCCTCCCCTCATTTTGTTGCCAAGAATGAGAGAGAGACCCACGTTTTCAAGCCTTTCACCATCCAGGCTTTAAAGCGTGGGCATACTCACCATGTGTTGTGCCCGGTGCAGGCCTTGCACTCCTATGTTGAGTCTGTGGCTCCGACTTCGGGTACTGCTGTGTGGGTGTCTCCTCGGACTGGTAGGAGGCTCTCGAAGGTACAGATAGGACGCCACATTTGTCGGGTCATTCGTGCCAGTAACCCTGCTTGTCGGGGTTCTGCGCACGATGTGCGATCCTTTGCTGCCTCCTTACGGTTCCTGCAGACTCGTTCGTTGCCTGACGTCGCCTCGGCGGGTTTGTGGTCTTCTGTCCATACCTTCGTCTCCTCCTACCTCTCCATGTCCATTGTTAGACCCCCTCGGCCTGTGATAGCTCTCGGGAGTCGTGTTTCCTAGGGCTCTCGCGAAGTTGCCTGGTCTTCCCCCCTAGTCACTCTTTCTTTTACTTTGTTTTCTTTAGAAAAGGGGGGGAGGGAAGTACGGGTTTGCAACACTGGATTGCAAGTTTGGGATTATGTTATATGTATACAGTACATAAGTGTTTTTGCCTCATTGGAAATTGTGTTTTGTTTTTGTGATCCATGTTTTTGTTCATTTTGGAAGAAAAGGGATTTTGTGTACAGTACTTTTTGGTTTAAGACAAGTCTATGGTTTTGCATTACTATGAATGACGGGCACGTGTTAAAACTGCTCTTTTTAGCTACTCCTCAGTTTTTCACTCTTTTATTAAACTCTCTTGTTTAAATTGTGTTTCTTTGTCATTCATAATTTTGTCTTATGCATTGGTTTTTTTGGTATGTTGGGCTTGGATGTCCTCCTCCTATTTGTTATGCAGCCTTGACGTTGGATTTGCCAAGACTACTAACAAATTGGGAGGTTTGACGTACCTCCCAACCTACCAAATAGGAAAACCTACTATTTGGTAGTAGTCTTGGAAAATCCAACGTACATAATACCCTCCCTCACGCCGGACCCCTGCCCATCCGCGTTCTTCTGCTGACGTGAGATGTGATGACAAGAGAGGGTCGCTCATGCGCACGTTCGACAGGGATCTGCGCATGACGGAACACGGGATGGGCCTTGAGCGGTAACTAAGGTAAACCCCTTTTTCTTCTCTTCTATACTTTTTTCACCTTCGGTGGTAGTTTTGGTTAATGTACAACGTCTCCTAGAGCAAGATAAGGAGTAGACTCTAGACGTTTTCTTTTTAACCGCGGTTGGAATGACGACATAGCAGTCAAAATAGACAAGTCGTCATTGCAATTAGGTTAATAGCCTTGACGTTGGATTTTCCAAGACTACTACCAAATAGTAGGTTTTCCTATTTGGTAGGTTGGGAGGTACGTCAAACCTCCCAATGCAGGAACACAGCAGAGTAAAAGATAAAGCGTATGAAAGGTTGTAGAGTATTTTACGCTCTTTCCATTTATATATGTATGATCCTCGTACGACCAGTAGTTACTGAGCATGTCAATTTCAAAGTTCGCTATATAACGTTTTTAGAAATACAGGAACATTTTGGAAAACATAAAACAAAACAATTTCCAATAGGTTTTCACTAATAACATTTCACTCGCTTATGAAGGGATGTTTACTCTTGTTGAGTAAACACCTAATAGTATTTTCAGGATTTGGAGCTTAACCCCTCAGACCCAGAAGGGCTCTTGAACACCCATAAAAAACACACCCGAGCTACTCGGAAGGGCTCATAAACACCCATGAGCTCAAAGCCTGTAAGCTTGGTGTGCGAGGCGTACGTCCGACGCATGTAAACAACAGCCGGCTGGACCGACACCCCGCATCTCCGGCCACAAGAAGGAGTGCGTCGCTTGTTCGTGTGTGCCTGTATGTTATTGTTAAGTATCAAAAAGTAGTGTAAAGTGGCTGTTTTTGCCATAAAGTTATCTCCAATGAAATCATCATCACAACTGAACCAGTTGACTTAGAGAGCTCTACTTAACGCCATTCTACAGGTACGAAACACATCTACGCTTGGGGATGCGCGGGAATGCGGAAGCAAGCCAAATAACAAAGATGCGGTAGCCTAGGCGTAGACGTTTTTCGGCCAAAACCCCCGGGTTTCAGGGAATATATATATAATACATAGCCGGGGCTGGAGGGTTAATGAGCCTAAATAACCGGTCGGTAGGATGAGATGGGGCTCCGAGTCCTAAAGAATCCTATCCTGTGAGTTCTGCTTTAGATGACAAAAGCACACCAGACTAAGATAAGTCTTAAGGTTACTGGTCTGATTACTTTTTGCAATTGTACAAGTCTGATTCCCCTGGTAGACATCTTAAATCACTGAATGACACCAGCCACCTGGCTGTGCCTGACTTATCAACAACTGAAAACCAACCCTCCCTTGTGGAAGTGAAATAGGCTGTGTCTAAGAGGAAATACAGGAAGACATCTGGTGTTTGTGGCATATCTGGAGAACTGCTGAAAGCTAGCAGTCTGGGCATGATCTATAGGATTGCATACAACCTTGATTGCTACAGTGTGCTGTAATACTATTCCTTGACTGGATAGAAGCTTAGTTATTCATATCTAAAAAGGGAAATGGGATCGACATGTCTGCAATAACTACCATGCTGTTGGTGTTAGACTGCTCAGTGAACCAGATAAGGTATTTGCTCATATGAGTGGATGTAAATAGAAGATCATCTGCTAAAAGGTCAGAGCCGAGTACCGTAATCTGGTTGAACCTACAATCATAAACAAAATATATATACTGTATGTGTATGAAGGAGACAAAAGGCAAAACTGCCTGTAACTAGTGTATGTGAGAGTTAGCTCTGTGTAGGTGAGGCACAACAGAAACGGTGGGGGAAGCCAGGCAAATGAAACAGGAGTTCCAGCAACTCCTCATATGCCTATGTGGCGTCCCCTGAGACTCTAGAATTTCCGTTATTCATGGCCTTGGGTCAATGTCAAAAATATGTTCATTGCATAGTAATACTTTATGGCAATGCGTCCCTCTCATTTGAGGCATTGTAAACTGATGATTGAGTAAAACTGAAAACAGGTGATGGTGTGGTGAAAGTATGGAAAGATAATTTTAGTAGCTTAGCTGTAAAGAGTAGGGGGAAGGCAAAGATCTCATCCATAGGAATGGAGAGAGGTAGAATAAACAGGGTAGTTGAAAGCCAGATAAGCAGAGAAGAAGTAAAAGAAGCAATCAATAGACTTCAAATGGGCAAAGCTGCTGGAGTAGATAACATCCCAGGTGAAATGCTGAGATATGGAGGAGAAGAAGCTGTTGACATAATGCATAGGTTATGTAAATTAGCATGGGAAAAGGAAAGTGTACCAGAGGACTGGAGGAAAGCAGTGATAGTACCCTTGTACAAAGGGAAGGGTAGTAAAGAAGAGTGTAAGAATTATAGGGGAATTAGCTTGCTTAGCATACCTGGAAAGGTACACGCAAGAGTAGTAACACAGAGGCTACAGAAGATAACGGATGACAAAATAGGCGAGGAACAGGGAGGTTTCAGAAAGGGCAGGGGCTGCGTTGACCAGATAGCCTCAATGCGATTGTTGGTAGAGAAGTATCTGGCCAAAAACAGAAAACTCTATGCAGCATTCATGGATTTGGAAAAAGCCTACAACAAAGTAGACTGGGAGGGCCTGTGGGATGTGTTAACAGTATATGGTGTGGGAGGAAAGTTGCTAATGGCAGTAAAATCTCTTTATAGGAATGCAATGGCAAATGTGAAGGTAGGGGATAAGTTAAGTGAAAGTTTTGAGGTCAATGTAGGTGTAAGACGGGGATGTGTCATGTCAGCTTGGTTGTTCAATATATACATGGATGGAGTGATTAGGGAATGTAGGGCTGTATCAATGGGTGTGGGAGCTAGACTGGAATCAGAGGGAAGAACATGGAAGATTTTAACATGCCTATATGCGGACGATGCAGTCCTGTTGGCGGAAAATGCTGAAGAACTTCAGAGAGTGGTCACTGACTTTGACAGGGTATGTGAAAAGAGAAAGTTAAAGGTCAATGTAGGGAAATGTAAGGTAATGGTGTTTGAGAGAAGAATGCATGAAACTAAAGATTTTAAGGAAATATATAGAATCAAGAAAGAACACAAGAAAAGTTGTAAAATAAAATTGAAAAATGAAGTACTAGAAGAGGTTGAAAGTTTCAAGTATTTGGGAGCTGTACTATGTAAATATGGTAAAATGGAGAGTGAGATAAAAGAGAGAAAAATGCAAGGGAGAAAAGTGATTGGAGAACTTGATAGTATTCTCAAAGGAAGAATGGTTAGCCAGGAAGTCAAAAAGTCACTGAGAAACAGTGTGCTGCTCCCAACACTCTCGTATGGAAGCGAGACATGGACGGCAAGTGACGAGGACCTCTTCAAACTAAGAGCTGTGGAGATGAGCTTTTTCAGAATGGCAGCTGGCATGAATAGGCTAGATGGGCCAAGTAATAGGGAAGTGTACGAGTCCTTTGGAATGGAAGAACAGGCTTTGGGCATTGATTGTGGTGTGGTTGAGTGGATAAAGAGAAGTACTTTGAGGTGGTATGGTCATGTTCAGAGAATGGATGAAGACAGAATGCCAAGAAAGATATATGGGAGTCAGGTGAGTGGAACCGCTAGTAGTGGAAGACCACCTATGGTATGGGAAAAGAAAGTGGAAAAATATATTGAAGAAAAACTAAAGGGGCACTGTGGCACGGGCAAAGGAGGCATGTCTTGACAAAGTAGCTTGGAGACGTTTCTGTCATGGCCATCCTCTAGTGGGGGTTTCCCAGGGGGAAGCAAGGCGTCTGAGATGATGATGAAAACAGATGCATGTACAGGTTCAGTAATTCCACTATGAGAGAGCGAGAGCGAGAGCGAGAGAGAGAGAGAGAGAGAGAGAGAGAGAGAGAGAGAGCGAGCGAGCGAGTGAGAGAGCGAGCAAGCGAGTGAGAGAGCGAGCGAGTGAGAGAGCGAGCGAGTGAGAGAGCGAGCGAGTGAGAGATGAAAATAGGGATATGGAGTAGTACAGGGAATAAAGAAAGGAGGTACAGTAGGTTGAGGGGAGAAATCTTGACTTGGGAAGGAGAGAGAATGAGCACGAGTAGAGAGGAATTGAGAGAAACTGCAAAGAAAAGGGGATATAGATGGAGGAAAGATGGACAGAGAGAAGAAATAATAGAGTATAGAGAGATAAATGAGATAGATGGAAAAATAAAGACAACAGAGTAGCAAGCATTGAGAAAAGAAAGGAAGATATAGATGGGAGGATATAAAGAAGGGAAATGGAGTATGAGGATAAAAAGAGAGGAAGGAAGAACAGATAAAGAAAGTAGGAGAGAGAGGATATAGGAGTGAGAATCCAGAATGGATGAGTGAAGAACTTAATTCGAGTGAGGGAAATAGGATAGAGATAGTAGAAAAACAATAAAAAAGAAGGAAATTGGGGAGGGAGCAAAAATATTCAAATTACGGGTGCACGCAGCCTGACTCGCAAACTACAGGTGGGCACATCTACGCTTTCCAGGTCCGGGCCCTCCGGGGAGTAAGTAAACATTTTTCACTTATTCGTGGTTTTAGAGAAAACAAAGGGAAAATTGCTTGATGCCAGCAAAATCATGGCTTAATAAAACCAGGGAGTAGGTAATCATTTTTCACTTATTCATGGTTTTAGAGAAAACAAAGGGAAAATTGCCTGATGCTAGCAAAATCAATTTTTTTTTTTTTTTTGAGGTGGGGAATCCCCATCCACCCTCATCCACACATCCTTGGTTCACAATTTTCATACTGTCTCTCACACACCTTAGGGATGAGATCAGTGGTAAAGGGTCGTGTGCCATGGCCCAGGAGGACGCAGGGGATGGCTTGGGACGGGATGGAAAACATATTAGCTGGCAAGATCTTAGTCTGGTCAACTTGACATTCATTGCCAAAGTCCACAAATCGAACCTGTGAGAAGAGAGTCAAAGTCAAAATTACACATGTGAAGATAGTCCAAATTAATGGTAATATGCTTACGAAGATACGTATAACAAGAATAAATGTGAAACATGGACAGAATATTATGAAGATATTTCTAAACTAAGATTTGTGGAGATAGGCTATTCCACAATGAAATTAGTGCGATATAGCTAGGAGGGCCACTTTCTGTAATACGGAAAAAAGTAGTTTAATCTTTTTGCAATTCCTAGGCATTAAATTCAGAGTGAATAATGAGGAGTAGTAGTCGTTCCCTAGGCTGCCTGGCCTTACAGTCCCATTTGCCATCTCTCTATGTGACTCCACACGCAATTCTCAAATAACTCATTTCCACTCCTCTCACTCATGATTTATGTCTCTCCAACAACGTCCATTCTTCATGTATGTCAATGTTGGGAGTACCACACTATCATGCAGTAACTTCTTTATTTCCATGCTCACCACCCTATTCCTTGGCACTGCTTTCAGCGTTCCTATAACTCTCCTCCTCTGCTGCACCCTCGCTTGCACTTCATCCTTCAAACTCCCATCATTACTCATCACACTGCCTAAATATTTGAAAGAGCTGACATATTCCATTACTTGACCATTCAACCTAACTTCACATTTTGTGACTCCACCCCTTTCAAAGACCATAACATTACTCTACCAAATTAGTGTATATTTTTCACACACACCACCAAACATATTTACCAAACCCTGCAACATTCTCATTATCACTCAACAAGACTATCATCAGCAAAACAGTAGCACAGGCAACCTCTATTCACTGCCTTGCAAACCACAGTAGAATAATGACGAACATCATACTGTAAATATTACCTTGAAAGGCTTGTTGTCATCCAGGATGATGGCTCTATACCAAGTGTTATCTTGAGGGAATAAAGCTGCACAGAACTGTCCCACTTTTGCCTGCTTTAACTCCTCTGATGGCTCCTGAAGTGAAACCTCCCTCTGCTGGATCAACTCTTGGTCGACTGCAAGTTGTACAAATAATATACCTGTTTCAGGCTCCACATGGGATACGTAAACCTCACATTTTGGGGGAAGTTTTAAGGTCTCTAAAGGCCAGCCCTCTAGATCACTCGGCCTCTTCCGCACCTGTAAGGGACAAACATTGAAAGATGGATTACCCCTACACTATGAGAATAATTTGCAGTTTCATAATTTTTAACAAATTATATCTCTAAAGGAAAGAGATATGGAAAGCTCTTACGATGAAGCTTGGTATCAAAACTTCAAAAAAAGACACCAGACACTTTACTGAAGCATTCTTCATCTTCTACCATTGAAGAGTTGAATATGCGTTGTATTTGAGTTCGAGAATTCTTCACTGACGAGCAGTTGGCCGTGATATATAAAAGTCATGTGCGTTCTCAGATGGATTACTGTTCACCTCTGTGGGGTGGAAGTGGAGTGGTTGCATTGAGGCACTTGGACAAAATTCAAAATAAAGCTATTAGATTAATCAATAACCCTGCAATCACACAGGACCTTCCTACATTATCCATACAAAGAAACGTTGCATCCCTTGCATTATTCTACAGATATTTTCACAGCAATTGTTCCGAGGAACTTGCTTCAATTGTGCCGCCTCTCCACATCTTTCCCCGTAGAACTAGGGCAGCTGAGAGCGCCCATGAATTTACACTTTCTCCTCCACAATGCAGAACTTCTGCTTATCAGAATTCATTTATCCCCAGAGCTACTACTCTTTGGAATTCACTTCCCTCGAATTGCTTTCCACAAACTTACAATCTACAAATGTTTAAATCCAGTTGTTACAAACATTTTATGAATGGAGGATGCCTTTAGGCACATGGACCTTTTTGTTTTATCTGTGTTTTTCCTTCCTCCGTTCATTGTCTCTTAAAAAAAAAAAAAAAAAAAAAATTTATATAGTGCATATTTTATGATAAACAATGATTAGTGGATGTCTGGCAAGGGTATAAGTCATGAGAACACTTCCTTGAATACCACTCATGACTGTCAACAGACTTACATAAAAGCCGAGTGGACGAGTCCCCCCCGAGTCAAAAGACTGGGCCGAGTCATCATCATCTCCGACATCTTGTTTCCCCCTGGGAAACCCCCGCTATAGGATGGCCATGACATACTTCCATATTTCGTCTACAGTTGTATTTCCTAGATATATCGTAATGTCCATGTCCTTCACAGTCTCTTTCAGTATATCCCTGTATTTTGTAGCATTACCGGTACATTCTTCAGTCAATTTTCTCACAATTATTCTCTCTACTGTCAATTTTCGCTCTTTCCTCTCATACTTCCACTTCTTCATTATCCTCACTTTCATCAGCACCGTATAGTGATCTGATCCCGTCAGCATACCTTGTACTGCTTTCAAATCTAAGATTCTTCCTTCTAGCCAAGAATCAATCATGGCACAGTCAATTAGAGATGTCTGTTCCAGCTCACCTTCACCTCTGTGCCATGTTATTCACTCAATTGTTCGTCAAGGGGAATCCATGCAATGCGAGCTAAGCTCATTATTATCACGCCTCCTTAACTGGGAATGTATTGCGTGACATGCATGTTAAGTGTTTATGTATCGTTGGAATGGCTGTGGATGTGTGTGTAGTCTGTATTATAGCCAATTGGCGACATTTGGAAACGAAGGCTTAGGGTTAATCTGTACAGTACCATTCTCACTACGGTACCAGTCTCACCCGAAGGCTTAGGTTGACCAGTAGCTTAGGTTGACCAGTACGATACCCAGCTCACCTTGTAACCGATCACCAACCCCAGATGGGACGTCACAACTTCGTACACTTATATCAGGTTCCTATTTATACTGCTAGGTGAACAGAGGCTACACCGCTAAGAGACTTGCCCAAATGTCTCTTCCCCGCCCGGGTCTCGAACTCGGGACCTTCTGGTTGCAGTGGCGTATCTAGGGTGGGGCGGGTAGGGGCACGTGCCATGGGCGCCACTTGAAGGGGGGGCGCCAAATTTGTTTTGGGGGGGGGGGGTATTTAACCCGTGGAGCCCCGGCTAGTTTTGTAATGTTTGTTCACCAGAACCCGGCCGGTTTTCAAAAAATGGTTTTATTCCAGAAACAATAGCGAAAGGGTTAGGAATGAAGGAAAAACCACGAAAAACCGCTCAAAAAGCTTAAAGAATGGTCCTACAGAGCCCCCGAAAATGTATTTTACAAGAGTAAAAAATTGAAGGCAATTACCCCAAAAAACCAGGTTATTGCGCGCTCACGCGCACGCACATGGACTTTGAGAGTGTTCAATCATCGGCACGGTTGCGTGGGATACGTACACAGTTCCCATACAAATCTGAGCCCTCTCGAGTGGCTACACCTGAGGTTACGGTCGGAGCAATTAGGGTGACTCGTCAGACGCGTCGCTGGGGCTGTGCGTTACATACATCGCCGACGCGTCAGACGCGTTGCTGGTGCTGGACGGGTTAACTATAGTGCAAATCTAATATAAAGTATTATGCCTAAATACCTATCCTATCCATTCGTCATTAATATAATTATATAATAGGCTATGATGAATAATAACGCCATAACGTGTTTTTATAATTATGTACAGTTACTACAGTAATCACAGTAGGCTATATATATTTTAAATACAATTAGATTTTAGCCTTTTAGGCAACGAATTCCTGCAAGCCATTGCCTAAACATATCAATAGACAATAGTTAAGTTATCCCTCTAAATATTTTCGGGGTGGTTTTCTTTAGTTACCGGTATTATATTTTATGCAACGTTGAATGGTGTATATATGTATTGATATTCTGGATTATTTCTCATTTGACTGATTAGTTAATAGTAAAATATTGTTAGTACTTCGAAATTTACTTTATAAGAGACCCACAAGAAAATCAGGATATAGGCTATTTATAACTTTAAGCATTCTCGAATGCTAGCGCCAAGCGAACGTTTATTGTTGATAAACAAAACGGGCAGGGACAGGCAAAGGTACGAAATATTTCTAAAGGCAGTCCTGACAAAACTGTCCTCGCTAGGGTTTATTAGTGACGCTCAGTTGCTACCTTCCCTCCAAGACATCGTCAACAACAACAGGTACGAAATATATGCATTTATTACTCTATACTCTGTTTAATTTTATCTGACGGTAAATTGAATATAATATTCCTTATTTCAGACTCTCAGAGCAGTATGTAAGATCATGAAACCGTTCCTAGCGAAGAAGGAAAGTGGTTTTACCTTTATTATTTTAGGAACATCCGAACATGCTTTATTGCTTAGGCTAAATATTTTTAGAATTTAGCTTCTAGGTTTATACGTGGTTTAGAGTAATTTTAGAGTGTCATTTTCATTATTTCAGAGCATTGTATAATTTGTGTAAGAAGAATCTTAGAAGATCACGAAACTTCCTCATGTAGAAGGAAAGTGGTTTTAACTTTATTTCTATATAAAATTACTTTATTGCTTAGGCTAAATAGGGGTCTACTTTTAGAATTTAATATACAGGGTGTCCCGCGAGTTTTGTCAAATACTCCAGAAATGAAAGATTAGGTCATTCTGAGTAAGAAATGTTCTATAGGCCTATATAGGCTACATAGCCTTTTGAGGGATTTTTTGCAGCTATGGTCCATTGAAGTCGAATTTGTTTCGTGTTTCGTAATGTTTAAGGCAGTTTTCCCTCTAATCAAAAGGTATAGATAAGAAAATAAATAGTGGATGATAAAGTATCATACTAATTCTTCATAGAAACACCAACAAATCCTTTGTATCGGTGTTCATATTCCCGTGATGAGTTGAATATTACAAATCAAACAAAATCGCATAGGCTATTAAACACATCGTCATGGGCAGATGAAGAAAGCTAAAGATGAGTTCGTTATGCCTCTTTAGAGTATTTATACCATACTCATCATGCACTACTCAGTATTATATCCATTTCTTTCATTTATAGGATACAAAGCGGTGAACATGGCAAAACACGTTAAAACTGGCATGCGATAAGGACGGAATTTTCATGTTTTTCATCGGTTTAAACTCATTTTCCATGTAAATAAAATTAATAGCGAAAACGCAAAATCCTGTATGATGGTGCATGTTATCAATACTTTTAAAATACACTAACAAATCTTCTGTATGATTTTTCTTCTTTCCGTGATGATGAGTTTAACATACGGTTGTGTGGGTTTCTTGTAATATTCAACTCATTGCCAAAAGAATATGAAGAACGATAGAGTGTAGTTGTTGGAGTCAGTTTGAAGCATTGATACCATGCTACATCATACACCTCTTAGTTGGTTTTCCTATCCCCATCGTATTGAAGAAAAACAGGGTTAAACAAAAACATTACGAACAATGCCAAAAAGCTGGCTTTATGGGGCCATAACTGCAAAAAAATGCTCCCAGAAGCCTATGTGTATAGGATATTTTTTACTCATGAATACCTAATCTTTCACAACTGGAAGTATTTGACAAAACTTGCGGGACACCCTGTATAGGTTTAGACATAGTTTACAATGTCAATTTAAATATTTCAGAGCATTGTGTAAGATGAAACGTGTCTCAACAAAGAAGGAAAGTGGAGCTGAAGGACGGAAGAGACGAATGTTGGAGGCAGAGGAAGCCAAGAAGTCGAGCAAGTTCTTCATGACCTTCTTTGAAAAGCCCGGAACAAGTAGTTCAACAGAATCAACACCTTCCATTGAGTCGGCTGAACCTGCTACAAGTTTGTTAGAATCTGAAGGTGGATCAAGTACAAATACATCACAAAACCAAGTCCAGGAAGATGTCAAGTCAGATAAATCCGAGTATGACAAGATTAAGAGTGAGTCTGCCGGAGAGAAAAAGGATGTTTCAGTAGGGAAAGACGATAGTGGTGGTGGTGATGTGGAGATTATTGACGAGATTTTACCTAACAAGACTGAACGTGACAACACTGAACTTGGTGAACTGGATGGTGTCAAAGAGGCTCTAACTTTCGTACCAGAAGTGATTGAACAGCATGACATTGGACTTCTGAAGTTTGACAAGGACACTGGAAAAGCAATTCTGCCCGACGTGCTGAGAACAGAAATAATAAAGCTGGGTTCAAAGTATTTCCAGAACAGTGAGGGGCCTTTCCTACCAACAAATAAACGCTCGATGAACAAAACTTGGTTCATGAGGAAATTGGGAAATGGTCGTGGCGAGGAAGTGACTCGCTCTTGGCTGGTCTATTCCCATTCTAAAAAGTCTGCCTTTTGTATCTGTTGCCTTCTCTTTTCCCAGTCAGATCATCAATCCTCATTGGAGCATGAGAGTGGATTCAACCATTGGAAATCACCTGAAAGGATTAGTGTTCATGAAAATGCAAAGAATCATCGGGTGTGCTTCACACAGTGTTAAGAAATGGAAAGAAATTTAGCTGAAAACAGAGGAATTATTGATGCAGAACTTCAGTCACAGGTTCAGAAGGAAAAGCAAAAGTGGCGTGATATCTTAACGAGAATCCTTCACTGCATAAAATTCCTTGCGACTCACAACCTGGCTTTGCGAGGACATAGGGAGTCACTTCAACTAGATAATGACTCCAATGTGGGAAATTTCCTTGGCTTAATGAAACTACTGGCCATCTTTGACCCTGTCATCAAAGAACACCTTATTCATGTGGAACGTCATCCTGGATCCACGTCTTATCTTTCACCGGCTGTCCAGAACGAATTCATCCACATGATGGCATCCACTGTTCGCCAGAGTTTACTGAGAAGCATTCGTAAAGCCAAGTACTATGGTCTCATGTTTGACTCGACTCCTGATCAAGCACACCGTGAGCAGATGTCAGAAGTAGTGAGGCACGTGGAAGTTGATTTTGAGAAGAAAACAGTCCGTGTTAGAGAGTCCTTCCTTGGTTTTATCCAGATAAGCCAGAAGGATGCTGAGAGCTTGGTTGGATACATCTTGAAACAGCTAGAGGAGGACGATATGGAGCTACAAGATTGTCGGTCACAGTGCTATGACAACGCTGCTGTGATGGCTGGACACAGAAGTGGTGTTCAGCAAAGAATAAGTGAGAAAAACAACCTGGCAATGTTTGTGAATTGCGACAATCACTCACTCAACTTGGTGGGTGTACATGCCGCCAAGCAAGATACAATGATGGTCACGTTCTTCGGAACCATCGAAGCTCTCCATGTGTTCTTCTCTCGTTCAACACAACGCTGGGAAAAACTGAAAAACGCTGTGCCTCTGGTTGTTAAGTCAGAGTCCGAAACCAGGTGGAGTGCAAGGACGGAAGAAGTGAAACCCATCAACAAGTACCTTGAGGAGATACTTCAAGTTCTTCTGGACATGACAGACAATGGAAACGAGACCGGTGAAACAAGAAGTGACGCAAAGCAGCTATACAACCGCATGTTGAGTTTCGATTTTCTGACTTTGCTAGGATTTTGGAACAAAGTACTCATTCGCATTGACCGTATTCAAAAGAGACTGCAGGATCCTAACATGAACTTCCATGATGCTGCCCTAGATTTGAAAGCCCTCCGAGATAATTTTGATAATGAAAGGGAAGTGTTAGTCTGTGAGAATGTTGAACCTGAAAGACGTTGGAGACGAAAGAAACAAATGGCTGGTGAGAATGCAAGAGATGCTGGATTAACAGCCAAGGAGGAAATGTAAAGAGTCATGAAGGGAACACTCGACCATCTTCACAGAGAAATGGATGAAAGGTTCGCTCGTTTGCACGACACTGACGCCAAGTTTGGGTTCCTTTTCGATGTCAAGAAACTATGTTATGGCAGCGACAGTGACAGTAACGACCTAAAGAAGAAGTGTGAAAATTTGGGTGAATTGTACAGCTCTGATGTTGATAGACAGCAGCTATATGAAGAAATTTTTGACTGCAGAATGTTGCTATCAAGTCAGGCCAACATGAAAATATCAAGACCTGAAGAGCTTCTTGAATTTATTGTTCAGTATGGAGATGAGAGTGTCTTCCCCAATCTTCGCATTGCTATGCAGATAATGCTAACCATCGCCATTTCCATCGCCAGTTGTGAGAGATCATTCAGCAAATTAAAGTTAATACTTTCATGGGTCAAGGCAGACTTTGTGATCTTGCTCTGCTCAGTGTAGAAAGAGAAGAAACTGAAACAACTGACTTTGAGGACATCATAGACCAATTTGCATCAGTAAAAGCAAGGAAAGTGCAGTTGTGATTTTCATATACAGTATCAGTAGATGTCAGTCTGTCAGATGTCAGATGTAGTTTTTGGAATCTATCCTGAGTAAGTGTAGAGCACGTATAAAATACCTGTATAGACAGGTGGGATGCTTGCCCGCAGTGACCAAAAAGACCCTCTGCCAAGCGCTTGTTCAATGTCATTTTGACTATTCTGTGTCATCCTGGTACTCTGCATCATCTAAATCAGCACAGCACAAACTTCAGGTCACTCAAAATAAAATGGTTAGGTTTATGCTGAACCTAGGACCCAGATCACATGTTGGCCAGGAACAACTTCAGTCACTAGGTATGCTCAATGTCGCTGACAGGGCCAAACAAATCAGGCTCACTAATGCCTTCAAAATTTTCTATGACAGAGCTCCAGAGTATCTAAAGAATGATTTTGTTAAAGCAAATGAGAGGAGTGGACATAATACAAGAAACAGGATGTTTAATTTTAAGGTCCCGAGAATCCAAGGACAGGGTAAGCAAACATTCTTCTTCACCGCCATCAAAGACTGGAACGACCTACCCCAGTCAGTCCGTGAAAAGAGAACACTGTATTCCTTCAGACGTAGCCTGAAGGAACAACTGAACCGGACAGCTGCGAGAAGGGAGCACCAAGCTTATGTCTACTACTAAATGCGACATAAGAGATAGACAAACCAAACTGAAATGATTACTGATTACGGATTACTGATATTTACTATAGGATGTAAGGTATCTTAAAATAACCCCCTAGAAATACTTTCTCTAAAGTATCTATTTCTTTATCCTCCCCATTTTCCCCAGCTAACCTAATCCCACAAGGACCCCAATGGAAATACGCCTAACGGCCTTATTGGGCTATCCTTAATTGGAATTATGCAAGGCTGGTACATGTCATATTTGTAACATACTATGTGGTACCAACTCTGTAAATTGCTAACTGAATAAATATTATTATTATTATTATTATTAGTGCAATAATTTGTTAATTAAACTGTTAACGAGATTGACTTATTCAATTTTTTATCCTGATTCAGTGATTATATGGATTTATGAAATCTAAAAGATAGGTGTCAGATGATTGAACAGGGTCTTAAAAAAGTATAATACAATCCAAACTCAAAATAGGTATCATTAACCTAAACCAAACAATGAACCTAACACACACACACACATTATATATATATATATAGCCTACTGGGATATCATTCATTATTTAGTGTTTCAATTACCTAAATATAGCTTTGAATATGGCTTTAAAATGCTCCTAGAATTGCTCATATTTCAAAAAAAATCTTGGGGGGGCTTACAGCGCTCGCCCCACGCCACCGGGGGGCGCAATTCCAGTCCTTGCCCTAGGCGCTATCTACCCTAGATACGCCCCTGTCTGGTTGTGAGCCAGACGCGATATCCGTTATGCCACGGGGAGTGTATATCTATGTATATGTATATCTATGAATGTGACAATGCTAAAAAAAAATGTGTTGGCCAAAAAATATCTCTCCACACATACTTCTAGAAGAAAGTAATCATATTCCTACTTTCCACATCTCATTTACCCACTATACCATCCATTTCCTTATTTCCAACTCTTCCATTTATGTCACCAAGTAAAATTACATTTGTACACTCTTGCCTTTCTCATATACAATTATTGACTTTTGCATCCATACCAGACCAGATAACCCATCCTTCCCCACCCCACACACATCAACACTTTCATATTTAACCCTCAGAGCCTGGATGCCCTTTGTGAAGGCCATAGCAGTCTTCCCTCTCCACCCCCCTCTCACTTGCTTATGCCTAAGATCATAATCTCTTCTAAGGATGTACTTTCTGCCCTCTCTGGGCTTAATACTAAGGCGGCGTACGGACCAGATGGTGTTCCTCCTGTTGTACTCAAAAACTGTTCATCTGTGATGATTCCCTGCCTAGGCAAACTCTTTCATCTCTATCTTTCCTCCAACGTCTTTCCTTCTTGCTGGAAGTTTGCTCAAATTCAACCTGTCCCAAAGAAGGGTGACCGCTCCCAACCCTCCACCTATCGTCCAATTGCTCTCATTTCTTGCATTAAAACTATTCTAAAGTCAAAATTTCTTAGGCATTTATCTTCCCATAATCTATTTTCAGATCGTCAGTCCGGTTTCCTCAACCCTCGTCAAACGGTGGTTTAAACCTTCCCGCCAGGGCTTGTTCCGGATGAAACATTGAATTCTCAGGATTTTGAAGCGCTTATAAATACGCAAAATATGGCCTAACCTAGGTAATATATATATATATCCAGAGGCAGTACTCGTCGTTATCTTTCGATGGGTGAAGATTAGAGGTCACTAGACCAAGTGTTTCAGTTTTTATTGTGAAAATAAGTAGGTAAGTTATGGCCACCGCGAACCTAGAACCGTGAAAATTCTCAAGTTTTGTAATTTACAGATACTCATATATCTGCAAATAAATGGCCTGACCTAGGTTATATGAGGCGTCCGGCGGCAGAAGGGCGGAAGCACCCAAAAAAAGTTTGATACATATTCCATAACGAAGGCTGAAAAAACACTGTTCTAGATTTTTTTTTTGGTGCTTCCGACCTTCTTCCGCCGAACGCCTTAGATGCGTTTGGCGGCAGAAGGTCGGAAGCACCAAAAACATTTCTAAAACTAATTTTCAGCCTTCGTTATGGAATATGTATGAAACTTTTTTTTGTTGCTTCCGACCTTCTGCCGCCTCATATACATACCAGAAGCAGTGCTCCTTGTTATCGTGTGATGGGTGAAGAGTACAACATTGTACATTAAGCGGTTATTGTGTGAGGTGGACAAAAAAATTATTGTTTTGTCATGTTACTGAGAATTGTCCGAATGCGGCGATGCAGTATCGGCGGCCACGGCTACAGTCTATTTACATTTGTTCAACAATTGATTATTGATAAGGATTATGTATTAATATTGATAATAGATTATTGATTACTGATATATTTCACCACTATAACCATTCCTAAGCCACTGTCGAGTGCTTTCATACATCGTTTGGGACTACAGAAAATCAACACAAGCTTGCAAGAGGCCCACAAGCAAGCAAGAGTCAGCTGACTGACTGGCTATGTGTTTTTGTTCTTGTTGGTTATACAGACCATCCGCTAAGACAACAAAACTTTCGCAAGTGCGATTTTAAGCGATGAAATAATGCAAGGGAGCTATCGAGTCTAGCCGTGCGACGAGGGGAATACTTGATATGGAGCTATTTAGTCCAGCCGGGCGGTGAGGGTTAAGGGCCGCTCTACTGGTGATGATCTTGTTCATCTTACTAACTCTTGGTCATCCTCCTTTCGGGACTTCGGTTAGACTTTTTCTATTGCGCTAGACATTTAAACCCGTACGTATGTATGTACAGTATATCAAAAGCCTTCGATAGAGTCTGGCACAAATCTCTAATTTCCAAACTATCCTCCTTCGGTTTGTATCCCTCTATCTGTGCTTTTGTCTCTAATTTCCTTTCAGACCACTCCATGAAGTCTGTGAAGTCACAGAGTGTGAGGTGAAGCTGAACGGTCAGGCTATGGAGATAGTCAACTCTTTTAAGTACTGGGCAGTGTGTTGAGTAAAGATGGGACTATGGATGAAGAAGTACGGGAGAGGGTACAACAGGGGAAGAGGGTTGTAGGAACGTTGAAAGCAGTAACAAGAAATAGGGTGGTCAGTATGGAAGTGAAGAAGTCCTTGCATGACAGTGTGGTAATCCCGACACTGACTTACGGAAGCGAAGCATGGACGTTGGTTGAGAGACTCAGACCAAAAGTGAGAGCAGTGGAAATGAATTACTTAAGAAGTGCGTGCGGAGTTACATGGAGGGATAGACATACTAATGAGGAAGTAAGAAGGAGGTGTGGTGTGGAGGTAGATGTGCTGGAAAGTGTGAAAAGGAATAACTTGAGATGGTTCGGCCATATGGAACGTATGGAAATCGAGAGAATGACTAAGAGGGTGTACGAGAGCGAGGTGGAGGGACAGAGGGAGAGGTAGACCGAAAGAGAGGTGGAAGGATGGAGTGAGCAAGTATATGAACGAAGGCGGTGCTATTTGGGGGGAGGGGCATCGACTGACTGGAGACAGAGGTGCATGGGGGCGGTTCGTTCGTGGCCACCCCTTCGGGGATCACAGCGTCAGGCAATAGATAGACCACTCCATAGCTGCAGTTGTGGACGGTCATCTCTCACTTCTTTAACCCCTCAGACCCGGAAGGGCTCTTGAACACCCATAAAAAAACACACCCGAGCTACCCGGAAGGGCTCTTGAACACCCAGTGCTTGAAAGCCTGTGAGCTTGGTGTGCGAGGCATCGGTCCGACGCATGCAAACAACAGCCGGCTGGACCGACGCCCTGCATCTCCGGCCACAAGAAGGAATGCGTCGCTTGTTCGTGTGTGCCTGTATGTTATTGTTAAGTTTCGAAAAGTAGTGTAAAGTGGCTGTTTTTGCCATAAAGTTATCTCCAATGAAATCATCATCACAACTGAACCAGTTGACTTAGAGAGCTCTACTTAACGCCATTCTACAGGTACGAAACACATCTACGCTTGGGGATGCGCGGGAATGCGGAAGCAGTCAGAATAACAAAGATACGGTAGCCTAGGCGTAGAAGTTTTTCGGCCAAAACCCCCGGGTTTCGGGGAATATATATATAATACATAGCCGGGGCTGGAGGGTTAACCTATCAACTCCGATGTTCCTCAGGGTTCAGTCCTGTCTCCAATTCTCTTTCTAATATTCATTAATGATCTCAACTGTACCTCTAGTCCTATCCACTCATATGCTGACAATTCTATCTTATGATCTCAACTGTACCTCTAGTCCTATCCACTCATATGCTGACAATTCTATCTTAAACCTATAGAATGCCTATCTTCTGATCTATCAATTATTTCTGATTGGGGCAGAGAAAATCTTGCCACAGGAAGCGGGCACACACTGACGGTGTAAGAAGGCTGGCTGACTCATGTGCGTCACAAATACCCGTAGCAAAAATTGACCCTTTTTTACCAATTTTGGCGTTCATTTGCAAGATCGTTGCAGGATAACCAGATGTTGTATAGGGATGATTCAGGTGTCATTGGAAAGCTCTTATCATTATACTTTCACGGATATACTGTATATAATTGTATTACACTCTGGCTCTTGATTATGCATGAAAAAGAGCATAGAATGAAGGTAATTTTCGACAATTATGCCCGCATCGTGGGTGTTAAACTTTGTGTCCACTGGTCCAGGCATTTTGACCCTAACGTCCCTTGAATTTGGCTCTGTCACTCTTTTGGCTTTGGGAGAGACATTCGTTACAGGCAACCTGTATTTTTTTTCTCCATTATACACATAGTAAAACAAACAATAATAATAATATTGGCCCTGCAAGACCTTAATGAGAAAGATGTTTGACTGATGGTGTTGGAGAAATGAATAGATGTTACCTGGTACCTTCTTGGGCAAGAAACAAAGAGTTAGACAATGAAAGACTACAGAATGGATGAAATAAATATATCAGGAGTTGACCATTCGATTTATCTGGTTAGTAAAGTTAGAGCAACTAGCTAATAATAGGATTAGGATCTGTTAGAAATATCAAAGTAAATCAAACGTGAATCCTAAGTTCCATAGGCTTATTTCAGCATTTATCAAGGAGGTCAAGGTCCAATCTTATACTAAGCCTGCCTAGGAGACTAGATATATCACAGAAGCATATCAAAATGATGGAACCTAACCCAATGTAGTTCTGTCTCCAAGAGTAGGTATAGACAAATACAGTAATCTTACATGCACAGTTATGCAAGTTTGTTGAATAGGGTTGTGTTAGATTAACCGTTTCAGACATGGGAGTTGCCGCTTAGTATTCGAAAGAGAATCATCTTAATCTCATAATTACCTCTCCAAAATTAGTTTTCTGCCCACAACTCGCTCAAAGACAACTGCAGAGGTTGAAGCAATTAAACTAAAGGTATATAAACACCCCTGATGGTCACAAAGATTTAACCCTCCAGACTCGGATGGGTGCTCAGGAGGCTATTAGTTATTGCCACTATGAGACCCGGATGGGCTCTGAGGCACCTACGGGTTAATCTAAGGCAGGGGTGTCAAACTCATTTGCTCTGGCGGGCCAAATTTGACACGGTACAATATTGTATGGCCGCATTAACCCCTTCTGTACCGGCGACGTCTTTTATATTTTATTGTAGCTATGTTTAGAGGATTTTGTGCAGTTTAAGAAAGATCTGTGGTAGTAAAAAGGACTAAAAGGGGGATAGTTCGAAACCTATCAATTGCTGGAGGCCCTTTTGAAACTGAATAAAATCGTCAATAGTAGCAAGATTAAAGATAAAAAGACGTTGCCGGTACAGAAGGGGTTAATGTAGTAGGCCAAATATAATATACCGGTAATGCCTCCACCCGTCCTAATATAAATTAAAATGAATGCTTTATATTATCCAGATTTAACAATTTTTGAAAATATTCAAAACACATAAAACTATATTATTTGTTAGTAGTCTTGGCAAATCCAACGTCAAGGCTATTAACCTAATTGCAATGACGACTTGTCTATTTTGACTGCTATGTCGTCATTCCAACCGCGGTTAAAAAGAAAAAGTCTAGAGTCTACTCCTTCTCTTGCTCTAGGAGACGTTGTACATTAACCAAAACTACCACCGAAGGTGAAAAAAGCATAGAAGAGAAGAAAAAGGGGTTTACCTTAGTTACCGCTTAAGGCCCATCCCGTGTTCCGTCATGTGCAGATCCCTGTCGAACGTGCGCATGAGCGACCCTCTCTTGTCATCATTTTTTCACGCGCTCCATTGAATGCAGTCGCTTTTGTTGTGCTCCTTTAATTCACCCTGTTTAGGTTCGTTTCGGCTTATCTGGCCTTCTTTTTTGTTAGACAGATGTTACGTGATCTAGGGCACACGTAAATGGGCTCCTCAGTGTGTTTAATGGAGACGCGTGTGGAAATAGCTACCGAAGGTACGGGGGCGCCTGGCGTTCCTCGTGTGTGTTTTTCATTCCTTTCTCTTTTCATATTCTTGTTTCCTGTTAGTCTGGGCATAGTTTAGCTTTTAGCTTATTTTAGCCTAGCTTGTTTCTCATTCAGGAATTGCTATGCCCCTATGAGTTTTCATATTTTCATAGCCTAGGTGTACAGTTGGTTCACAATCTGAGATTTCGTGGTGGCGGTGCTGTTTGTCGGGTTTGTGTCGGCCGCATTATTAGCGTTATTCCCGAGTCCCCCCTTTCGAGCCTTCACTGTGTCTCAAGGGCCTGGGCGCTTGGTGGTTCGTGATATCCAGGGGTACGCCACGGGGGCCCCTCCCTCACACCACAGGGTTTTTCGCCCCTGACACATTCTCTCCTCACGGCTAGGCCACCCTTTTTCTCGCCAGTTTCATTTACTGGTTTTTGTGTTCCCTTACTGTTTTCACCTCCATCCTTTCATATCCTTTTGCCCAATCCTGGGGTACCCTACGGGGGCCCCTGTTTGTGCCAAACCACCCTTCCTGCCACTTCTCCTCATGGGCTTTGCTCTATCTCTGTGGGTTGGGTGGTTCCTGGGGGATGTGCCTCCTCTCCCCTGGTGTGTCTTCCTTGCCTCTCCCTTGACCGGTTGAGTCAGGATATTATCAAGGAAGACACTGCTCAGCTTGATGGCCATCGTCGCTTGGAGTTCATAAGGAGATGACGCTTTTTTCTGAGCCTCTTTTGGTATTCCCTAGACGCTCCTCTCGCTTTTTCGGCGCCGGACCATCTCGGCCGGTCCCGCAAATTTGCGGGGGCTTGATTCGGTCCTCTGGGACATTTCGGCTCCCCGCAAATTTGCGGAGATCGTTGGGGGGTCCCTCAAAATTGCGGGAGGGTGGTGTCGGTACGGTTATGCCTCCATTGGCCCGCAAATTTGCGGTAATAGTTGGCTTTCACTATTGACTTTTTTTATGTCATCTTGTTGCCTGATACTATATTGGTGTATGCACTTTACTGGTGTTATAGGCCCTGCATGTAAGATGTTGAGTGGTGGTTAACACTTTCTCCATCTTTGCAGGTTCTGCTAGTGCTCTTCCGCCTCGGCCGCCCTCCTCACCTACCTCTGTGCTCCCAGTTTAGGGTGAGTACGGATACCTGTTTGCATGTGTGTTCCTGTTTCCCCATGCTCCTTCCCTGGTTCTTCTTGGACATTCTCTCCACTTACTCCTTCGACGTGCTGATTATGGTGTGTGTTCTTCTGGTGCAGGTAGGCTGCCTTGGTTGTCGCTCCCCGTGCTTGGAGAGGCACAAGTCCTGCTTGCGCCACTCGCTCTGTGTGTCCTCTACGGCCTACCTCCCTGCTCTGTGTGGCACGTGTCTGGCCCTGGTGGTTGTGCTGCTCCGTGGCCCTGGTTCCTCGGCGGCGGCTGTGGCCTCTGCTTCCCTTCCGTCGGTGTGGCCGATGGTCTCCCGCCTCATTAGGACTGTGGGCCACCGTTCCCCGGCCTTTGTTGCCGACCGGATCCGCGTCGCCCTGGGTATCCCTGACCCGACTGAAGGCCGTTCACCTGGCCCTCTCCCTGCTCGGGCCCTCTCCCCTGGGTCCCGCAGCCGGTCGTCCCATCGTCGGGGGGTTCCCTGGCTCCGTCCACGCTCTCGCTCGCCTCGTCGTCCTCCTGATCGCCTTGCCGACGCCCATCGCCCTCGTCATGGTTCTCGCCCTGAGGCCGGGGTTAGCGGCTCTGCCCCTGTGCGCCCTCCCCTGGCCTCTACGGATAGGGGCTCTACTCCCTTCCGTCCGCTTCCCCAGCCCAGACGACTTCCTCTTACGTTGACCTCTCCGCGCGCGGTTGTTCATGCTGTAGCTGGCCCTCTGCTCCCTCCTCCTACACTGTCCAGGAGGGTCCGCCTGGATGTCGTTGCTTCTCCTACTTCACCTGCTTCAGTGCCTATTCTTCCTTCACGGTCTCGTCCCACGGTGGTGGTCCCTCCCTCCTCCGCCTCGGTGTCGGGCCGCCCTGTTATCTCAGCCCCGGGGATCCTTGCTCTGTTTCCCCCCGCGGCTCCTGGCCTCCTTTCACCCGGCCAGCCTTCCCACTCCCGTCGTCCTGCTCCTCCTCATTCTTCTCTTCCTGACCTTCACTTACCGTCTCGCCAAGGGGGTACCCCTCCTCTTGCCTCGGTGGGGTTTCGCGAGGTTTTGGGGTCCCCTTTCTCAGGGGCTGATGTGTCGCTGGAAGAGGGGAATGGTGCTGTTTCCCCCTCGGCCGTTCGTGATCGGGGACGAGTCCCTCAACGGCGACACAACCGTCGTCGCTCGCCTTCCTTGGGCCGCGACGCTGCTGGTTCGTGTCGTGGGTCTCGCTCCCGCTCACGCTCGCCCCTGCGGGCCGCCCAATCTGGGGGGGGGGGGGGGGGGGTAGCCTCTCTCGGATCGATTGTCGGCTATGCAGGGCTGGGTTGTGTCACGCTTCGACGGGCGCTTGGAGTCGATGGAAGACTCCCTCTTCTCGCCCTTCTTGGCGGTGACTCACCCTCCTCGCCTCACCCTCCCTACCCATGCTACGGTCCCCCTCCCTTCTGCAGGCCTACGCTCTGGTCGGACTTCAGCCGCCCTGACATCTTTCCGGCTGTTCAGTCCCTGGCTGTGTTGACAGGTCTGTCCTCCTATGGGACAGGTTTGTGCGACGCCGGTACGCCTGGCTTAGCCATCATGCTCGGTCACCCTCTCCCATTGGAGGCCTGGTTTGCTGAGGCCTTCGACTTCACACACCGATCCGTCGACGGCTCTCCTTCCGTCCCTCCCCCGGAGTCGTCCCTGATTTTGCCTCCTCTTGTGTCTGTCGGCGGGTTGGACGGCGCGTTCTGGTCCTGGATGAGCGCGCCCGTTCTTGAACTTTGTTCTATTGCTACCCCGTTCTTCTCTCCCCCGGATCAGCCCTCTGTCGCCAAGGTTTTTCCCTTGCGACAGAGGGTGACGGACTTATTGTCTTGTCTTTAGGTTCCCTCCAGACGTCTGTTCACCACCTGCGGCTTTTCGAGGCGTCTGCGCCAGGCGATCTTCGCGAGGGTTTGGACCGCGTTCAGCGGGTCCACCTTCGGCTCGCGGTGTCTTTGGTTCCCGAGCTGAAGGCGGTTTTGTGCGCGGCAACTCGGCACCGCACGACGGTACGGTCTTCGTTCTGCCGGCCGGCCCCCTTGGTTATTCGTCAGGGTTTGTTGTACTCTGCGCTATATACGTCGGGGTTTTTTACGCAGGATGCTTGGGAATGCTACGCTTCTCTGTCGGCGGCCCCTGCTTCCGCCACACGACGCCGCGCTGTGTCGTTACGGACCCTGCTTACGTCACGCACCGACGCGCTGTGCCGCGCGCGGGGTCTTCTCAGTCCCGTCCTTCTGCCGGTCCTCTTCGGGGTGCTGCTGCAAGTGCTGCCGCCTTGCACGGGCGCAGGACTGGGACGTTGCTGGCCAGTGCATCGGTTCCGCCTCGCACTTCTGTTCTTGCCCCTTTCATCCCCTCTGTGTCGGGGCTGGCCGGCCTTCCACTTCCGGCCGCCCTTCGAAGGGGTCAGCCCCGCGCCGGCCTGGGGTTGGGGTGGCCCGCCCTTTTCGACGAGGTTGGGGGGGGCGGGGGTAGAGGAGGTCAACGTGGCGCTCATGCCCGCACGGCCCGTACCGGGGGTACCTCCACGTCAACACAATGTGTAGTTCTCTGGGTCGGCCTCCTTGTTCTCCTTCTCGCCTGGGCGTACCGGGTCGCTCCCCTCCTCTCGGGTGCTCCCTCGGGTTGTTTTCGCCCTTGCGCCCCTCGGTAGCCGCGAGGGACGCGGCGGGTTGCGCGGAGGGGTCTCACCTGGAGGTGGACGTCCAGACCCCCACTCCGCTCTTGTCACCGACAACGGCCCATCTCTTCAGCGGTGGCCCACGTGTTCACTTCCATGCCCGAGCTGGGTAGCGTCGAGGGAGTTGACCGCCGGTCACCCGGTTTTCCTCTCCCGTGTCTTTCTGGTTCCGTCGCCGACCTGCGACGCGATGCGACCGGTGGTGGATCTGTCGGCCCTCAACGGGCACATCGTGCACACACGGTTTCGGATGCTGCCGGTACCCCTGGTACGCCTGGCCCTGTGCCCTCTGTCGTGGGTAGTGTCGCTGGCCCTCCAGGATGTGTCTTGGCTCGTTCCTCTCCATCCTCGCTTCCAGCGATTCTTGGCCGTTCGGACTTCCGATCGTGTGTTCCTGTTCGACGGCCTTCCCTTCGGTCTCCACATCGCGCCGCAAATCTTCTCCGCACTGGTGGGGCAGGCTCTGGGTCCTCTCCTCAGGAGCGGGCTCCAGCTCCTGTTTTCCTTGGCCGTTTGGTTGGTAGTTTCCGACGCCCTAGGCCTGTGCATTGGCGACGCCCTCACAGTCGTTCGCAACATCGCACGGTTAGGGTTCCCCTTCGATGTTCCCAAGTCACGCTTGACCCCGTCGCGTGTCGTGCCATGGGTCGGTCTCGCATGGGTTTTGTCCAGCGCTACGGTGACCCGGGGTCTGCCGGCCGCGGTGCACCTTCGGTGGACGGTCCTCGCCGTGTTGCACTCGGTCTCCCTCCCGGGGTGGCTCTGGGACTCGTTCGTGGGTTCGCTGCATTGGGCCGCTCTGCCCCTTCCCTTAGGGAGCCTCTGGCTACGCCGCCTCCTCCTCATGGGCACCGCGGTGTTTCCGTTGCCCCTATGGATCGGCTCCTGCCGCTCCCGCGTACCGTTCGCCGACGCTTCGGTCGCTGGGTTGCTCGGGGCTCGCTCTCTGCGGCTGTGCCCTGGACCGCCCCCCCCGCCGACGGTCTGGGTAACCACAGATACGTCGAGCGTGGTTGGGTGAGGTTCCCAATCGAACCTAGGACGTCGACTTCCCGGCAGATGGGTGGGTCTCCCTCCTCTTACCCGTCTATGCCCTCGGATTGTTGGTTCCTTTGTTCTTCCTGCGGGACCACGCGCTGGCCCTTCGGGGTAAGTCGGTGGCCTTCGGGTTGGACACTCAGACAGGCTGTCCCCTGTTTCCTTATGCGGGGGTCCTCCAGGTCGTTGACTCTATTGGGGGTCTCGGTGGAGTTGTTCTTCCTCGCGGACCGACACCCCTTCTCCTTGCATGCCTCCTCCCTGCCCGGGCCTGCCACCCTTTGGGCGGCCGCCCTGTCGAGAGGGCAGGGCGTTCTTGTAGAATGGGCGATGAAACGGACTGTGTTCGCCGACCTCGCGGCTTCCTGAGGTGTTCCGGAGGTCGCCTTGTTCGCATCGGGGGTGCCGCGCCTGTTGCCTCTGGACCTCTCCCTCCGGCCTCGCGCTCCGGGGGGGGGGTCCGGACGCTTTCATGGTCGCCTGGTACAGGTGGCGGTTGATATCCATCTTTCCGCCACCAGACGCGCTGTTGATGTGCCCAGTCCTCGCGAAGCTGCGGCTGTACCACTGCTGCGTCTGGCTCCTCGCGCCTCTGTGGCCGGCACGGACTTGGTCCGCCCGGTTGCCGCGGTGGTGCCCGTGTCCGGTCCCTCTACCTGTCTCCGGCTTCCACTTGGGCTAGGTTGGGGTCCTGCGGACCTCTTTGGCCTTCGCATCGTGCTTGTTCATGAGGCACGGTGGCTCCCGGTCCCCGGCTGGGCCCTGACTGACTTCCTGCAGCGTTCCTGGCCGTCTTCTCCTTGGGGGACTTACGGGTCCCGCTGGAGGTCTTTTACTAGGTGGCTACAGGCCACTCGCCTGCCAGTTGGCTCTCCTTCCCTCGTCCTACGCTCCTTGTTTCACCTCTTCCGTACACGTCGCTTTCCAGTCGACGCTATACGTACCCACTTGTCTGCCGTCCGGGGGGTTCTTTGGGTCCGTCGCTGGGCTGGTCGTTCCGCCACAGGTGCTGGATTCCTTCCTGACGGCTGCCTTCCGGGATCGACCGCCTCCGCGCCAGGTCCCTCCGCTGTGGGATCTGGGGCGGGCTCTGGTCCTTCTGGCTTCCCCCACGTATACAAGGGCCGCTACGCCGGTTCCGTTGCTCGGGGCGTCCACTCTTCCTTGTCGCTCTGGCCACTGGGGATCGGGTGTCTGCACTAGCGGCATTGTCACGGCCCCGGGACTGCGTGCGATTCTCCCCGTCCTTGCATGGCGTCTCGTTCGCCTCCTCCCCACCTTTTGTTACCACGCATGGGAGGGAGGCCCCCGTTTTCCAGCCTTTCGCCGTCCAGGCTTTACGGCGTGGGCATCCTCGCCATGTGTTGTGCCCGGTGTCAGCCTTGCACTCCTCTGTTGCGTCTGTGGCGCCGCCTTCGGGTACTGCTGTGTGGGGGTCTCCTCGGACAGGTGGGAGGCTCTAGCAGGTGCAGCTGGGCCGCCACGTTTGTCGGACCGTTCGTGCCCGTCACCCTGTTTGTAGGGGTTCTGCGCGCGCGATGTCAGATCCTTTGCTGCCTCCTTCCGGTTCCTGCCACATCGATCCTTCCCTGCCTTCGCCTCAGAGGTTTTGTGGTCTTCTATCAATTCCTTCATCTCCTCCTACCTCTCCGTGTCCAGTGTTCGACCCCCTCGGCCGGTGATTGCTCTCGGGGGTCGTGTTTCCTGGTGCTCTGGCGAAGATCCCTGGTCTTCCCCCCTTGTCCCTCGTTCTTTTCCTTTGTTTTTTTGACAAAGGGGGGGGGGGGGGGGGGGGGGGGGGGGGGGGGGGGGGGGGGGGGGGGGGGTTGTATGGGTTTGCAACACTGGATTGCAAGTTTGGGATTATGTATTGTTCCAGTACATAAGTGTTTTTGCCACATTGAAAATTGTGTTTTGTTCTTGTGTTCAGTGTTTTTGTTGGTTTTTGAAGAAAAGGGATTTTGGGTACAGTACCTTTTTGGTTTCAGACAAGTCTATGTTTTTGCATTACTATGAATGATGGGCATGTGTTAAAACTGTTCTTTTTAGCTACTCCTCAGTTTTTCACTCTTTTATTAAACTCTCTTGTTTAAATTGTGTCTTTGTCATTCGTAATTTTGTTTTATGCATTGGTTTTTTTTGGTAGGTTGGGCTTGGATGTCCTCCTCCTATTTGTTATGCAGCCTTGACGTTGGATTTGCCAAGACTACTAACAAATTGGGAGGTTTGACGTACCTCCCAACCTACCAAATAGGAAAACCTACTATTTGGTAGTAGTCTTGGAAATCCAACGTACATAATACCCTCCCTCACGCCGGACCCCTGCCCATCCGCGTTCTTCTGCTGACGTGAGATGTGATGACAAGAGAGGGTCGCTCATGCGCACGTTCGACAGGGATCTGCACATGACGGAACACGGGATGGGCCTTAAGCGGTAACTAAGGTAAACCCCTTTTTCTTCTCTTCTATGCTTTTTTCACCTTCGGTGGTAGTTTTGGTTAATGTACAACGTCTCCTAGAGCAAGATAAGGAGTAGACTCTAGACGTTTTCTTTTTAACCGCGGTTGGAATGACGACATAGCAGTCAAAATAGACAAGTCGTCATTGCAATTAGGTTAATAGCCTTGACGTTGGATTTTCCAAGACTACTACCAAATAGTAGGTTTTCCTATTTGGTAGGTTGGGAGGTACGTCAAACCTCCCAATTTATTTATAAATGTACGGCAACTGTGGCACCTGTCACACTAGTTGTGTTTTATTCCCGTAGCCTTGGGCCACATACTGAGCATGACTGCAAGAACCTAGCTTATATATATACAGTCAGGTCTTGATATAGGCTACACAGTTAATTCGTACCCTGTACGTTCCGTGTAGGCCTATATCAAAACCGTGTTTTAGAAATAACAGGCCTTATGGGAATTAATTAATTCGTTCCAGCCACTTTCCCAAAGTCCCCCTTTTGGCCCTTTTTGCCTACCTTCAGCCGACTTATATGAAATTATACCACCAACATCATGTATGACATAACATAGAATACATTAAGCATCGATAAGAACTGTTTTGGACCTGTTACTGACCTATTTGTGTGAATAGACGTGTTGAAGTTCGGTAAATATCCCCGCCGCTGTAACTCCCTCGGACCCTCCCCCCGCCCCATCCCGGCCTTAACCCCGACCCCGTTACCACGTTGCAAGAACGCAATTTGACGCTGTATCTTCAGATTGATAGATACCTGTACTGTAATGGGTAAGTTTATGCAAATCCTCCACTCAAACCATGCAAAACAACTATGAAACACTGTATTCCTTGAAGAAAAAAGCAAAAAAACATGGTAAATAAGGCCGATGTAGTCTTGTTGAACGTTACCAATCGGGTTTTATGGGTTTGCAATTTGGGAAAACCAGAGCCAACTTTCGAAATTAGGTCACTGTCTTTTTTTAGTATTAAATTTCGCAAAATTCGAGCCAACTTTTGACGGAAGTTGACTCGAGTTTTCGAAATATCAGGATGAATGCCTTTGAAAATCATTAAAACCTGAGCCAAGTTTTGCTACAAAATGCTATATTATTGCTTTTGGTAATTATAGGGAATAGACTCGCACCCTTATTTTTAATTTTTTTCTCTCCAGATTTTGAGAAATGAGTGTTTTCATGGTCTTAGTTATAATTCCAATATGAGATACACGATGGGTTGAGGGGGCGCTTTGCCCCCCCCTCACCCCCCTATGAATTATTGAGATCGTCATCTATGTTGCCAGCAGGGGGTAAATATCGATTATACTGCATAAAGAAGGCATTTGTGAACAGTCAGGATTCCGAAAGAGCTCTGAGATTTATTAGAATGGGCGTTTTTCTTATTAACCCTTCCTACCCGGCCTGTCTTACCTAAGGACGGTCGCCCGTACCCGGGCGAAATGGCTGAAAAACGTCTAGACCTAGGCTACCGTATTTATGTTTATTTTCACTGCTAGAACTTTCCCACTCATCTATAATCGTAGTGCGGTTTTCAATCTGTAATTTGGCGTTGAGTAGAGCTCTGTAAGTCAACTGGTTCAGTTGTGATGACGATTTAAGTGGAGCAAATTTTGCAAAGATGTTGCCAATATGGGGGCTTTTCAGACACTAATTTCGTCTGACGTCAGAACAATAACATTGAAGTCTTCTCCTTCTTGTTTTCGGAGGTGCGGTGACGCAACGCTTGGGTTTGTTGACATATGTCGTACGCAAGGCGTTCAGACCAAGCTTAATTAGGCTATTAAGCTGCCGTCTTAGGTAAGGACGGCCGGGTAGCGGCCCTTCTGCCGAGCTGTCCTTACCTAAGGTAGCCCGGGTAGGAAGGGTTAATATCGGGTTTTATAAATGTGGTCAAAATTATTCTCCCACAGTGGATTATACAAGAGTACAGTATAAGGATTCCATAGACCTACATTGTCCCTAATAAATTATGTATAATAAGGCTGCGAGCCTATTCCCTATAATTATCTTGCTTTTTTACGCTTTTAACCCCTCATTTTTCCTGAACTTCATAGCCCTCCCCACTAATGGAGGGCGTGTTATTAGATTGTTGGATAATGGGTAAATACAGTACTCATTTCAGCTCCGATTCAGTATAAAATGTTATGTATTGCCTTAATTAACCTAATTGCTGGTGGGATAGAGTTAAATAATTATTAGTGGGTATATGTGACTATTTATTTGTACAGTACATAGGAAGGCCTTTAGGAAGTAAACTAACTTCGGGGAACATACTTTGTGTTCAGAGTGTATTACTGACCATGCAAGGACTCGATAGAAAATAGGATTTGAGAAACTTCAGTTCACCTCACGCCTCTGCTTCGCCTAGACCTCACCATGGGTCATCCTGAGAGTTTGTCCTGCCTTGTATAACTATCTCTCTATAGATAAGTATTATTATTTTGTATTGTATGATTATGTTGTATTGTGTGAATGTAAGGATAGATGTATAAAGTGTAATTTATATGTAAATAATATCCATACTTTTAAACTATCTTTTCATCCATACCTACCTTATTTATTTTCATGTAGCCTACTATCTTTCACTTTCAAATTAACTTAAAGATTTAAATACCTTAGATAGTTTTGTGGTTCCTTACATATAAATCCTAAAGGATTTACGAAAGCATAAATTATTCTACTGACATTTAACGTAAACTTAATAATATCAATTATATGATTCTCGTTGACTTGTATAGCAATAGGGTAATATAATAGGGTTTCGCTGGAGGATAATATTAACCTTGCAGTCTAGTTTTGGGTGGTTAACTTCCATTCTTATAATACCACGGTGATAAGTTGTGTTGCCTTTTCATTGGAGTTAATCATTTATTCGTGGTGTTGTGGGTTTGAGCCCTAGTCCGTAACATTATATGGGGGCCTGTCCGGGATTACCTTTTTGCTTTTATACAAGTTAATTATTTTATTAGTGGTCAACTATGAATACTTATGATTTTGTGTGTCCTGTTTTGGTGTGAATCATTTTCTTTGTTTTGTGCACTCTTGAACATCTCCCTTCTAAGACTATTTGCTCTGTTTAGATTTCAATATGGAGTTTAATTTCGATGAATTTGTTGAGAAACCTTCTTTGAGTACCTTGACTGTTTCCCAGATAAAGAAAACTGACTGGATTGCATTAGCCATCAAATATGGAGTTGCTCACAAATCCAGTATGTCTAAGGCTGAGGTAAAGAAGCGTGTGATCGATAAATTGGTAATTGATGATTTGCTACCACTTGAAGCCTATAGTTTGTGCGATGGTGATGGAGGTAGCGCATCATTGCTTATGATTAAAAAGATGGAATTAGAGGAGGCAGCAAGACAGAGGGAGTATCAAAGAGAGAATGCAGAAAGACAGAGAGAGTATGAAAGAGAGAATGCCGAAAAACAGAGAGAACATGAGGACAAACAGAGAGAGCATGAAAGAGGGATGAAAGCCCAAGAAAATGCTCAAAAAGAGCAAGAGAGATTACATGAACTTGAAGTATTGAGACTGAAGAGTGAAGAAAGTGTGAAAGATAGAAGTGAATACAAAGAAATCTTTCTCTGATCTAGGAAATCAGTTAAAATTTATGCCAAAATTTGATGAAACAGATGTTGAGAATTTCTTCAATCTCTTTGAGCGTGTTGCAAACCAGCTTAAATGGCCAAAAGACCAGTGGAGTTTCTTTTCCCAAACTGCTTTCATAGGTAAAGCAAAGTTGATTTACGCTAATCTCCCTAGTGATAGCATACCTTATGATGATCTAAAAAAGACCATCTTGGAGGCTTATGACCAAGTTCCTGAAACCTATAGACAGAATTTCCGTAATCTAAAGAAGGAAGAGAAACAACCCTATCTCGAGTTTGTCAAAGAAAAGGAAAGGCACTTTAATGCTTGGTTGAGGGCCAGTAAAGTAACTACTTTTGAACAACTCTGTCAGCTGGTTGTGTTAGAAGAAATTCTCTGCAAAGTTCCATATTCCTTGAAATTGTATCTACAAGAGAGAGAAGTTACTAATGTAAACAAGGCAGCCACTTTGGCTGAAAATTACAGGTTGACTCATGGTGACTCTTTTTTCAGGCAAAAGCAGAAGGGGACTGACTCGTCTAGGAGTACTAGTGTCTCTAGCGGCAGTTTCCGAGGTGGTGGTGGAACTCGTGTAACAGGTGATGGGAATGGTTCTGGTGGCTCCCAGCCATCTACTAAGGTTACTTCTGGGAGCACTGTATCTGGTAAGACTGAACCAGGTAAAACCCCAAACTCATCCAAACTTACTTTGATTTGTGCTTATTGTAAACAAACCGGTCATCACATTAGGGACTGTCCTAAGCTTAAAGGCATGGAAAGATGCCCAGAACAAGTTCTGGCTACTTCTAGCATTCCTTCTAACTTGCCTACCAGTGAACCAGCTACTTCTAGTTCTAACCAAACTTCTAAACTGACTGTTTTGAGTGCCTGTCCTAATAACCCCACAGAGACTCAAGACAAGTGTTCTAGCTGGTAGTGACCTTCCTAGCTGTTCTGGTGATCAGTTTCAACCCTTTCGTTCTATAGGAACAGTTTCTTTTTCTGACACTTCCACTAAATATCCTATTCAAGTACTTAGGGACACAGGAGCCTCTCATAGCCTCATGTTAACAGGTGTGGTGCCTGATTTGGAGGACTGTTATTTGGCCCAGAGTGTTCTGATCAATGGAGTTAGTGGGTGTATTACTGTTCCTCTGGCTAAGGTTTATTTGAATACTGAGTTAGCTAGTGGGTACTTCACTGTAGGAGTTCAAGAGTCACTACCTGTGAAAGGAGTGAACTTTCTGTTAGGGAATGATATTGCAGGTGCAAAAGTTGTACCTGACCCCATTGTAGTTTCGTCTCCCTCTTTATGCAATAACACAGAACAGCTGGAAAAGGACTATCCTTATTTGTTCCCTTCTTGTGTAAGGACTAGGAGCATGGCAGCTCAACAGAATGACAGTAATGATAGCACTAATTCTGTAGATGTTGATCTCTCACATCTATTTTCTGATAATGACCCTTCTCAGGTGATAGCTTCTCCAGAGGAACTAAGTAACGTACCAATTGATTCTAACACTCTTAAAGAAGCCCAGGTAAAAGACTCTGAGTTAGCACCATTCTTTGACAAGGCTGTCGAGGATTCTGAGTTAGTGAACTTTCCCAAATGCTTTTATGTGAGGAACGGTATCCTAATGAGAAAATACAGACCTCCTAAAGTACCAGCTAATGAAACTTGGCAAGAATACCACCAAGTGGTTATACCTACTATGTTCAGATCTCTTATCATATCAGTGGGTCATGACTTCAGTGGTGGACATTTAGGTGTTAACAAAACTTATACCAAAATCTCCAAGGACTTCTTCTGGCCTAAAATGAAGCAATCTGTTGCCTACTACTGTAAAACATGTCATGGGTGCCAAATGGCTGGAAAACCAAATCAGCCAATAAAACCTGCACCATTAAATCCAATTCCAGTGACAGAGGAACCTTTCAGTAAAGTAATCATCGATTGTGTTGGTCCCTTGCCTAAAACACGCAGTGGAAATGTGTATTTGCTAACGGTTATGTGTTCTACCACTAGGTATCCAGAGGTTTTTCCATTGAGGCGAATAACTTCCAAGAATATCGTGAAAGCCCTTAGTAAATTCTTCACTCAGTATGGAATTCCTCGTATTGTCCAATCTGACCTAGGTAGCAATTTCACTTCCAAGCTTTTCAAACAAACTATGGATGAGTTGGGAGTGCACCAGTACCATTCCACAGCCTGTAGACCAGAGTCCCAAGGTGCATTAGAACGCCTACATCAAACTCTAAAGTCAATGTTGACAAAGTATTGCGAGGAAAATAATGCAGATTGGGATGAAGGTATTCATTTTGTGGTGTATGCTGTAAGGAGTAGTGTACAAGATTCCCTTGGTTTTTCACCTTTTGAGTTGGTGTATGGTCATGAGGTTAGAGGTCCTCTTAAAGTTCTAAAAGAAACTTGGTTAGATACACCTTCCAGTAAACCTCTTCTTACCTATGTTCATCAGTTTAGACAAAGATTAAAAACTGCTATAGAACATGCAATGAAAAACCTGAAGGATTCTCAGGTAACAATGAAAGACAATTTTGACAGGAAAGCTGTTGCCAGAGAGTTTAAGCCAGGTGATCTTGTGTTAGCCTTTCTGCCAATCCCTAAGAAACCTTTACAAAGTAAGTTTCATGGCCCTTATATGATAAAACGAAAGACCAGTAATGTAAATTATGTCCTGAAAACTCCTGACAGACGAAAGGCAGAGAGACTAATACATGTGAACCTGATCAAGCCATACTTTGTAAGAGATCCTGGCAATGATGCCCCTGTGTTGAACGTGGATGTAGCAAACTCTGTAATTGCGGATGAAGAAGATATTTCTTTGCCCTCGGACACGAAATTGCAAAACTCTGATTTCTTGTCTAATCCTCATCTAAAATTCCAGCACTTGCCGCCTGACCAGAGTGGTGACTTGGAATCCCTGCTTAATGAGTTTCCACAGCTGTTTGGCGATGTTCCCCAGCAGTGCCCTCTGGTTGAGCATGATGTGGTGTTGGTCGACGGTGCTCGTCCCATCAAGCAGCATCCCTACCGCGCCAGTCCATGGAAGCGGGAGGCCCTGAGGAAGGAGGTGATGTTCCTGATGGATAATGGCCTGGTGGAGAAGAGTGACAGCGAGTGGGCTTCACCATGCCTGCTAGTGGACAAGCCGGATGGATCGTTCCGGATGTGCACTGACTACCGCCAGGTTAACCAACTAACCTGTCAGGACTGCTACCCTCTTCCTCGGATTGACGACCTTATCGACCAACTGGGGGACGCCAACTACATTACCAAGATCGACTTATTGCGTGGGTACTACCAGGTCCGGCTGACTGAGCGTGCCAAACGAATCTCTGCGTTTGTCACCCCTGACGGCTTATACCACTACACCGTCATGCCCTTTGGGATGGTCAACGCACCAGCAACCTTCCAACGGCTGATTCATCGGGTGACAGAGGGACTCATCGGGGTGCAATCTTACTTGGACGATCTGGTAGTATACAGCAAATCTTGGGAAGATCATCAACTTCAACTGCGTGCCCTATTCTACAACCTGGCTGAAGCACACTTAACAGTAAACTTGGCCAAGAGTGAGTTTGGACATGCCAATGTAATATTCCTGGGTCATGTGGTTGGGCAAGGTGAAGTTAGCCCAGTATCTGCCAAAGTAGAAGCCATTGCGTCACTGCCTGTTCCTCATGATCGTAAGGCATTAATGCGCTTCATGGGCATGAGTGGGTACTATCGGCGCTTTGTGCCAAATTTTTCTGACCTCTCTGCACCTTTAACAGACCTAGTCAGTCCAAAGAAGAAGTTTGTGTGGACTCAGGAATGCCAAGACGCTTTCGTGAAAATCCGTGCCCTTCTCACAAATGCGCCCATACTGAAATCTCCACAATTCACCAAGCCGTTTATCTTGCAAATAGACGCCAGTGATGTGGGAGCAGGGGCTGTATTGTTACAGTATAGCGAGAATGAAGTATTACATCCTGTTTGCTACGCATCCACAAAGTTCAAACCATACCAGAGACATTATAGTACTATTGAAAAAGAGTGCTTTGCATTATTGTTTGCCATTGATAAGTTTAATGTGTACTTGAATGGTTCTTGCTTTCCTATTGATGTGTTCACTGATCATAATCCCCTCAAATTTCTGCATAAGATGAAAAATTCTAACCAGCGTCTCATGAGGTGGGCTTTGGCATTGCAGCCTTACAAGCTGCACATTTTTCATATCAAGGGGAAAAACAATATAATTGCAGACATGTTATCTAGGACTTAGAATATTTGATTTACAATGTTTCCCTTATAAATCTATTAATGGGAGAGGTGTTATGTATTGCCTTAATTAACCTAATTGCTGGTGGGATAGAGTTAAATAATTATTAGTGGGTATATGTGACTATTTATTTGTACATAGGAAGGCCTTTAGGAAGTAAACTAACTTCGGGGAACATACTTTGTGTTCAGAGTGTACTGTAGCCAAGTGGCGCCAAGCGCACACGTTCCCCCCTCTTATCTTGTTTAAGCATCTCTCTGGCAGACGTATGATTAGTCTTTATATAATTTGTGATTTAATGTTTTACTCTTCATTTATATATTTTAATGAAGTATTCTATATAATTATTAGTTGAGTTAAGTTGTTTGATTGGAGAGCGAGTAGTTGTATGTTAGTCCAGTACGATAACTTTACTGACCATGCAAGGACTCGATAGAAAATAGGATTTGAGAAACTTCAGTTCACCTCACGCCTCTGCTTCGCCTAGACCTCACCATGGGTCATCCTGAGAGTTTGTCCTGCCTTGTATAACTATCTCTCTATAGATAAGTATTATTATTTTGTATTGTATGATTATGTTGTATTGTGTGAATGTAAGGATAGATGTATAAAGTGTAATTTATATGTAAATAATATCCATACTTTTAAACTATCTTTTCATCCATACCTACCTTATTTATTTTCATGTAGCCTACTATCTTTCACTTTCAAATTAACTTAAAGATTTAAATACCATAGATAGTTTTGTGGTTCCTTACATATAAATCCTAAAGGATTTACGAAAGCATAAATTATTCTCCTGACATTTAACGTGGTTGTTGTTGTTCCCCAAGCTGCCTGGCCAAACATCCCCAAGGCCCCAAGCAAGGCCATGGCCATAACCGAGCGCCCCCACAGACACCCCCCCCCCCCCCCCCCCCCCCCCCCCTGTAACGTCTACGCCTAGGCTACTGTATCTTTATTTTAACTGCTACCGCATTCCCATGCATCTCTAAGCGTAGGGCCTAGATGTGTTTCGTACCTGTAGAATGGCGTTGAGTAGAGCTCTCTAAGTCAACTGGTTCAGTTGTGATGACAATTTCCGTGGAGAAAACTTTGTGGCGATGTCAGCCATATGAGAAACTTTTCACTACTGAAACAACAACATACAGCCACACAAAAACAAACGACGCCTCTCCTTCTTGTGTTCGGAGGTGCGCGGCGTCGGTCCAGCCGGCTGTGTTTATATGCGTCGGACGGACGGCTTTCAAAACAAGATTACAGGCTTTCAAGCTTCCGGAGCCTCAGAGCCCTACCGGGTTCCACGGGCCGCGTTTGTTATGGGTGCCTCAGAGCCCTACCGTGTCTGAGGGGTTAAGCAATTTGTTTCCAAATTATTGATATACCGGTATGTGTCAGTCCCAGGAAAGTATCATACTACATATTATATGGATATTTACCTTTCAATGTTTTTGTTTACAATGGGAGAGGTCTTTTCCGTGTCTGTCAGCCAACAACTGAGACATCTGGTGGCGAATGCAATGCCCCCTACTGTATGTCTTGGCAAGTGTAATCGCATCTCAACCAATTAAGATGCAGTCCACTGACATGTGATGTCTATCGACCAATCAGGTGATGCAATCATTGGGAAGAGAGCTGGTCCCGGATTTAAACCCTTAGTTTGACTATGGCCAGCCTGTGTACAGGGTGTCAGGGAGCCGATCAGTGTTTTTTCCACCGTCTTTAAAAACAATTAGGCTGCTTTAGACATTTTCACCTACCATGGTTGCCTTCCAATAAGTGTAACCTGTCCAAAATGCAATAACCAGTGTTCCAAATACGGCCGACGAGGACAGGTGGTTTTGAAATGCACACAATTTTTTTTGCCGTGGAAGAAATCGAAACAAATAAACCAAAATGAGCAGGATGAGCCTTCAGCCACTCAACCCGACGACCCTCAGCCAGCCACTCAACCCAGTACCTCATCTGCTTATTAAGGTTAGTTGGTTGGTTGCCCACCAGCGGGGGTGTGGGGGCAGCAGCCCCCACCCAGGCTAATATTAACCCCATTCTTACTAGTGTAGGTTAGGTTAAGTTGTTAGGTTAGGCTAATGTTAAGTTGTTAACCCCATGGTTGGTTGCCCACCAGCGGGGAGGTGGGGGCAGCAGCCCCCACCCAGGCTAATGTTAACCCCATTCTTACTAGGTTAGGTTGTTAGGTTAGGCTAATGTTAACTCCATTCTTACTAGGTTAGGTTAGGTTAGGCTAATGTTAACCCCATTGTTGGTTGCCCACCAGCGGGGGTGTGGGGGCGGCAGCCCCCACCCAGGCTAATGTTAACCCCATTCTTACTAGGTTGTTGTTGTTGTTGTTGTTGTTCCCCAAGCTGCCTGGCCGAACAGCCCCAAGGCCCCGAGCAATTCCAAGGCCATAACCGAGCGCCCCCACAGAACCCTCCCCGCCGACCACAATGGCCTGGGTGACCAAAGCCACTCCATGGCGGGGAGCTGAGGAGGGCGCGGAAACCAAAGCCCCACCCAGGGCCCTGTGCCCCTCAGCAATTATGAAGAGAAAGTTGAGGGGCAAGGGAAAAATGTGACGCTTTGGCTTCCAATCTTGGTAGATTGGGAGGTAGATTGGGAGGTCAATCCACGGAAAAGACGCCATCACTTGAGATCTAGAAAATATATAAGTTAAAGGAACAGTCAGAGTAAGCTATGGGTATGGCAGAGATCGCTCAGTTCTCACTCTGATAGACCAGCCCATCACCACATGACTAGAACCCAATCCTCTCAGCATCAGCTAGGAAAGGCCCTAGAAAGCCGCCTTTGGCGGGGGGATAGCTCCCCTATTTCAACCCCTTTCGGGGTCGGGCACCCGCCATTCTTACTAGGTTAGGTTAGGTTATTAGGTTAGGCTAATGTTAACCCCATGGTTGGTTACCAGGCAACCCCCACCCATAATACTAGGATAGGTTAGGTAAGGTTGTTAGGTTAGGCAAATGTTAACCACATTCTTACTACGTTAGATTAGGCTAATGTTAACCCTATGAAAACCCAAACCATCTTTTTATTAGAGTTACTGTGTAATTTTCACATGAAAATTAGTAAAATCCAAGCCAAGTTTTGTCAAAACTTGGCTCGGGTTTTCAAAAAGTCGGGTTTTATGGGTCTGGAAATTTACAAAAACTCGAGCCAACATTTTAATACTGTGTTATTTTCATTTTTAGCCCTTCTGACCCGGGGTCGTCCTCCTAAGGAAAGTGTCAGGTACCCATGCGATTTGGCCAAAAAACGTCTAGGCCTAGGCTACCGTATCTTTGTTATTTTAACTGCTAGAAATTTCCCACGCATCTTTAAACGTAGTGCGGTTTCCAATCTGTAGACTGGCATTGAGTAGAGCTCTGTAAGTCAACTGGTTCAGTTGTGATGACGATTTCCGTGGAGCAAATTCTTCCGCGATGTTGACAATATCGGAGCTTTTCAGACACTAATTTCGTCATACCATACAACAACATTGATCCGACGTCTCCTTGTTTTCGGAGGTGCGGTGACGCAATGACCGGCTTTGTTTACATGCGTCGGACGCACGGCGTTCAGACCAAGCTGAATAGGCTTTCAAGCTTACTGCCTGTTATAAGGACACCCGGGGTCCTGCCCAACTGCCGCGGTGTCCTTATAACAGGACAGCCGGGCTGGAAGGGTTAAATTAGTTAAATCCGAGCCGAGTTTCGTCAAAACTTGGCTCGGGTTTTCAAAAAGTCTGGTTTTATGGGTCTTTAAATTGACAAAACCAGAGCCAAATTTTGGTTACAAATGTGTATTATTGTGTTCTATACACTTTTTACCCCTCAATTTCCCTGATCTTCATAGCCCTCCCCAATATCGGGGGGCGTGTCTCTAGATTGATGGATAATGGGTAAATGCTTCATCAGTAGATTAGACACAAAAAAAAACTGAAAAACACGTTGCGTCTCATATATATTATCTAAAAATAAATAGAACTTACTGAAACCGCTGTCAGACCAAAAAGTCAGGTTTACCGAATGTGTTTATATGCGTAATGTGTAAATGAAAATCGGTACAGTACTTTCCTTGTCCGACAGTACTGTACTTTCATCCTGAGACAAGGTTATATGGTTGTCATGTGAAGCTACAACAACCTTGATAATCCTTTCTTGCACAAGGATGTAGAATAAAAGTCCAGAGATAAGTTTATAGGTTCTTATTAGCCAAAGATATACAGAGAGCTGGGGTCGCACTGCTATGCTGAGTGCCGACCGGATGTTACTGATGAAAACATGTGCAGCGGTGCCGGATATATTTGGTGCAACGCTGCCGATACTACAGAGTACGGTATATTATCATGGGACACCAAACAATGATAGTATTGCCCTGAAAGTACATGTGTGTATGTTGCAATATGATTAAGGCATGTGTACACTCTGTATATATGTTGTGTGTGCTCTTAACCTATATCAACACCTCCCTCCCCCTTCAAGCTCGCAAGATGTTGTCGAGCCGACTCTTTTTCTAGGAGCCTTTCAGACCTACGTGGGGCCATGGGGGAAGTGAAGGACTCTCTTTCTGGGTCCGTGCAAGACTCAGGGATCTCAGGGTTATGGGCGAGGGGTTCAACACCAGGGGAATTCACTGGGCGGAGGAAGCGACGGTTCCGCCAATATATCTTACCACTGGGGAGACGAACCTCATAATCCCTGGACCTGCCGCAGCCCATGACGACCCCAACCTTGTCCCAGCGGTGAGAAGTCGGGTCTTGGATCCGCACTGTGGTGCCGACTCTTAACCTGGGAAGGGGGCGTGCGTGCTGGTCATAGTTTCTCTGCACCAGCGCAGTGTGGGCGGCTGCACGGCGGTCACAGTCCTCGGCCTTGGCTTGCCACTCTGCTGCTAAGGACTGGGGATGAACAGGACACAAGACCGTAGTGGGTGGCCATACAGGATTTGTGCCGGGGAGCGGCCTGTGAAGTTCGGGGAGTTGCGGAGCACCAACAGTCCTCACAGTCGATGTTGCCTGAGGGAGCCGGCTTCAGTAGGAGGTGTTTTACGGACTTGACGGCAGACTCGGCATGACCGTTGGATTGTGGTTAGTGTGGGGAAGAGACCAAGTGATTGACTCCCCAACGCTCCATGAAGTCCCGGAACTCACGGCTAGTAAACTGTGGGCCTCCATCTGTACGTAGGCGGAGGGGTACACCAACTTCCCTGAAGTAGCGGCAGAAGATCCTGATGGTGTTTGAAGCGGTAGTATCTCCTTTGCAGGGTACGACAACAGGCCAGCCTGAGAGTCCGTCTATTACGACGAGGAAGGATTTCCCCGCCACAGCGAAGAAGTCGGCTGAAACAGACTCGAAAGGCCTAGTTGGGTTGTCGTCGTTGATCATGGGTTCCTGCTGCTGACTAGGTTGTAAGACCTGACACGGCTCACAAGCTTGAACTGTGTTGGCGATGTCCGAGTTGATGCCAGGCAAAAAGACAGCCTGTCGCGCCCTACGCTTAGTGGCCTCCACACCTCTGTGACTATCATGCAGGCGAGCCAAGGTGCGGCGGCGGAGGGCTTCAGGAACCACAACCCTCGCTCCGTACAGGACGAGTTCACCATCTGCTGGTAGGTAGTCTCGGAGTTTCCAGAATGGGAGTAGAGAGTTGTGCAGGTCGTAGCGGTTGGTGGGGAAACCCGAAGTAACGCACTCACACAGGCGGATGTACACAGGATCCGCTCTGGCTGCGTCTCGGAGTTCCTGGAGAATCCTGTCTGCGTCCTGTGAAGGAGAGTGGACGTCGGTGGCGGCGGCGTTGACAGTCACGAGGGACCTGAGGTGAACCGTGGCGTCGGCACATGCTAACTCATCCTCTGGCGTCGGGTGGCTGACAGGGGCCCGTGACAACGCATGAGGGATGCAGAGCAACCTGCCAGCGCGCCAGACGGCTGTGAAGAGGTAAGGTGCGACTTTCTCCTTCAGACGTTGGAGGCGGGGATTTTCAACCGCATCGAGGGTGTAGTTGTTGAAGATGGGGATGAGGGGGCGATGGTCCGTCATGAGGGTGAAGTGTTGCAGTCCGATGAGGTAGAACTTGCACTTGGACATGGCCCAGACCACGGCTAGCATCTCCAGCTCAATGGTGGCATAGCGGGACTCGGGGTCGCTTAGGAACCTCGAGCCACACTGAACTAAGCGGAGATGGTTGTTGCCATGATCCTGTAGGAGGGCGTATCCAATACCGTTGAGGCGGGACGCATCAGTTTGTAGAATCACTGGTAGGGTAGGGTCGAATGGGACCAGGACGGGTGGACTGAGCAGGGCAGCCTTGACCCGGCGGAAAGCCTCATCATGGTCAGCGGTCCACATAAACGACCTCTTCGGGCTCATCAGGGGGCGCAGGGGCTGAGCGGCAGTGGCGATGTCGGGGGTGAACTCCGCCAGCTGGTTCACCAAACCCATGAAGGAACGAAGGTCGGTGATGTTGGCTGGTGTCGGGAAGTCCTTGATCGCTCCGACTTTGCCAGGGTCAGCCGAGATGCCCTCACCTGCGAGCGTGTACCCACAGAAGTTCACACTGGGTGCGGCGACCACGAACTTGTCCTTGTTGAGTGTGATCCCACTGTCGCAGCACCGTATGAGCACTTCATGGATATGCTGAAGATGTGTGTTGAAGTCCTCGTCGTAGAGCAGCACGTCGTCGACAACCTTGGCACAATTTTGCACCCCTTGGAGGGCCCTATCACCGCGAAGGCAGAAGGCGTCACCTGTTGCAGCGAAACCCATTGGACCTCTACAGTGTTGGAAACGGCCATAAGGTGTGATGAAAGTTGTGAGATGCTGGTCCTCCGCCGCAAGTTCCATTTGCCAATATCCACTCAGGGCGTATGCCGCCGTGAACGATTTCGCCTGCGGGGCCACACTGCGGATCGCTTCGAAAGGCGTCGGTGAGGGGTGGGCTGGGCGGAAAACTTGGCAGTTGAGCTTGGTGAGGTCTACGGTGAGGCGAACTTCGGCGTTGGGCTTGGCGACGACGACGAGGGGGTGGCACCACTCTGAAGGTTCATCGCCGGCCGGTTTGATGATACCTTGTGCCACTAGCGAGTCCAGCTCCTGCTTAACTTTGTCCCTGAAAGCAAAGGGGATCTGCCGCGGGGTGTAGATGGCAAAAGGCACTGCATCGTCCTTGAGGTGGATCCGCATTGGGGGACCCTTCATAGGCTTGAGTGGAGCTGTCTGGTACCAACACGTCCTTGAACTCTCGAAGAAAGAACTCCTTGGCTTGTGCAGGTGACGTGGTGGCTGTGAAGGGTAGCTCCTTATACCTGTAGATGTGTTTAACCTGTAGAATTGGCTTGGGGAATTCCGCTGCCATGATGGCCAATGCTTGACAGTGGCGTTTGGACAGAAGCGGCGTCTGAACACCCTCGCGGACTTGGATTGTGGCCGAACAGGAGCGTTTGCTGATGGTGAGTTGTGCATGAAACGTCCCCAAAGCAGGAGCCATTGCAGAGCCATCCGTGTTGAGCGTTGTTGTGGGAGGCGGAGGTCGTAGGCTGCTGAGAGGAATCCGAAGTATGTCGAGGTGTCGTCGGCCGATCACTGTGATGTCTGCACCTGTGTCAGGAAGCATGTGGAGTTTTCTAGTGGTGCCGCTGTAGGTGAGACTCACGGATGTCAGTGTGGGTGCCTGAACAGGTGATCCCACACGTCGGCAACTCGTGGTCTTCTTTGCTGTAGACTTGTTGTGGGAGGAAGCGTCGTTGCCCTGTGTGGCGGGCGTCTTGGAAGATCTGCAGCATTTGTCGTAGTGGCCCATATGGTTGCAGCGACGACACTGGGCGGTGGCAGCAGGGCAAGCAGGAGTCCTAGGCTTATGACCATGACGGCCACAGTTAGTGCAGGTGTAGTCTTCAGCCGGGCACTTGTTCTTGTCGTGCTGGCAGGCGGCAGCCGACGCCAAGGACTGTTGCGATGTGGAGAACTTGTCGCGTTGCTTAACTTGCTTGTTCTGCTTGTACGCTGACACGGCGTTAACCTGGGACGGTGGGGCACGTATGGCTGACGTAGCGCTTCGAGTGGCCTCGTAGGAACGGCAAGTGTTGACGATGTCCTGTAATGAAGGGGTGGCATCGAGGGAAAGCAGCTTCTGTACAAGTTCTTCGTCGTGTATGCCCATCAGAATGACCATCTTGAGTTGGGTCTCCTTGCAGGCTGAAGAGTTCCCTGGGCAGATGTCAATTTCTTCGGCGATGTGGCAGAGGCGGACGTAGAAGTTGTTGAATGACTCGCCCTGTTTTTGCTTGCAACTGAACAGGTCCCTGGCGAGAATTCTTGATGTGCTCCTGAAGTGCATCGAGGACTGCGTCAACGGTTTTGTCGGTGTCAGGGGGTATGCTTAAGGTGTGCTCCAAAAGCCGCTGTGTCTCCAGGGTTAAGTACATCCGCATCTGGATCAGTTGTTTCTCCCTCGGTAGTTTAGATAAGTCTACCATAATAGAGTAATCGTCCCACCGACGCCTCCATTCTCTGAAAACCTGGAAGGTGGCATCAGCACGAAGGGGCGGCGGGTTCTGGGTGATAGCCTCCTGTGGTGGAGGTGGAGCTGTAGGGGTGGAGGATGTTGTGGAATGGGGTGTTGTCCCCGGTGAGGTGGGTGTAGGAGCGGCAGCAGGTGGGGTAATTTGGGCCAGAGCCTGGACAAGGGCGGAGAACTTGGCATCGTCCACCTGTCTCCTGTGGTCCTCCTCCTGTCTTCTGATATAGTCTTCCCGTTGTCTGCATTGCTCCATATACTGTATGAGCTGAAGGAGGTCTGCACTTGTGGTAGGTTGTAGACTTGCAGGGTGTGGTGACAGGGGTGGCATCCCCCTATAGTGTAGGGGAGGTAAAGTGGGGGGAGGTTGGGGAGGTGGAGTAAAATGAGGGGTGGTGAGAGGAGAGGTTGGAGTGGAATTAACTGACTGGTACCCCGTACCAGCAACTCCCACAGTATCTCCATCACTATCTCCACCACTATCTCCACCAGTAGCTCCACCATTATCTCCCTCCCCAGTATGGTCGTGTGGGATGTCTCTGGGCTCCCCATTAATCTGCTCATCTCCCTCCATAATTGGTTGATAGCTGACACACTGTAGTCTTGCAGGAACGATGAAAATGTGCAGTACAATTGGAACAGTTTATTTAATAGTGCGAGAAATTATCTGTGCTAGAGTGAGTGAGTGAGTGAGTGCGGTAGGCTTGGCAACACCGTGTTGACTTGGCAGCGATGTGCGTCTGTCCGTGCGCGCATGTACCGGCACAGCTGGAAGGCACTGAGGGCCCAGTGAGGGGTGAGAACTTTAGTGTTGCTGGAGATGTTAGATGGGGAGGGTATGCTACTCCTCGCTTGTCCAGCAATGATTCGGCAGCTATAACCCTCACAGCAAGTCGGGAATGGGCACAAATGACATGGGACATATAATAAAGGCACTGCACTACACACTTAAGCACTTCACTGCACTTTAAAGCACTGCACAATGATATATCCAGGGCTGGAGAGGCGAGGTCTTGCAAGATGGCTGGCTGATAATCAGGTCTTGGCTCGTATCTCCTGGCTTTAATACACTGACTGCGCCATGTAAAGCTACAACAACCTTGATAATCCTTTCTTGCACAAGGATGTAGAATAGAAGTCCAGAGATAAGTTTATAGGTTCTTATTAGCCAAAGATATACAGAGAGCTGGGGTGGCACTGCTATGCTGAGTGCCGACCGGATGTTACTGATGAAAACATGTGCAGCGGTGCCGGATATATTTGGTGCAACGCTGCCGATACTACAGAGTACGGTATATTATCATGGGACACCAAACAATGATAGTATTGCCCTGAAAGTACATGTGTGTATGTTGCAATATGATTAACCCTCCAGTCCCGGCTATGTATTATATATATATTCCCCGAAACCCGGGGGTTTTGGCCGAAAAACGTCTACGCCTAGGCTACCGTATCTTTGTTATTCTGACTGCTTCCGCATTCCCGCACATTCCCAAGCGTAGATGTGTTTCTTACCTGTAGAATGGCGTTAAGTAGAGCTCTCTAAGTCAACTGGTTCAGTTGTGATGATGATTTCATTGGAGATAACTTTATGGCAAAAACAGACACTTTACACTACTTTTCGATACTTAACAACAACATATAGGCACACACGAACAAGCGACGCACTCCTTCTTGTGGCCGGAGATGTTTGGCGTCGGTCCAGCCGGCTGTTGTTTACATGCGTCGGACCGACGCCTCGCACACCAAGCTCACAGGCTTTCAACCACTGGGCGTTCAAGAGCCCTTCCGGGCAGCTCGGGTATGCTTTTTTATGGGCGTTCAAGAGCCCTTCCGGGAACGAAGGGTTAAGGCATGTGTACACTCTGTATATATGTTGTGTGTGCACTTAACCTATATCAACAAAGGTAATGTAGTTTTATCAAATTTTAGACAGTTTAAGACCTTGTCCGCACCGGCGAATCTTGTTCTGTCGTGCACACATATTCACTTAACCTTTAAAAGGCGAGCTATGTGTAGTGAACACCACACTTCTGGGCGGCAATATTAGGCTCTATTCCTGCCTATAATCGTCATTTTACGATAAATATCGTTATTACTTATTCATATGCGCCTATTTTACCAATACTATGAAGATAGTAACCTGTAACAACAATAAAACAAGTGGGAATATAATTTTTCTGGTCAAAATCGCGAATAAACATGGAGCGGCCCATTCATGAAATGTGGAGCACAGTGAGGCAAGTAGGCAACCCCTCCCGAGCTCAGGAGCATGACTGAGAGTCTCACCCCAGTCTACCTCTGCCAACACACTCGCTAGGCACATAACCACAGCCTGGAACCAGCTTGCTGAAAATATACCAATGAATTAGGGAATAACAGGGAAAATAGGTGATAATTGAAGGGGGGGCGAAGGAGGGGATGTGTTAGAGTGATATGAAGTATGGGGGAAAAAAAAAAAAAAAAAAATGTTTTAACCCGTGGAGCCCCGCCTAGTTTTTTATTTTTTGTTCACCAGAACCCGGCCCGTTTTCAAAAAATGGTTTTATTCCAGAAACAATAGCGAATGGGTTAGGAATTTAGGAAAACCACGAAAAACCGCTCAAAAAGCTTAAAAAATGGTCCTACAGAGCCCCCGAAAACGTATTTTACAAGAGTAAAAAATTGAAGGCAATTATCCCAAAAAACCAGGTTATTGCGCGCTCACGCGCACGCACGTGGACTTTGAGAGTTTTCAACCATCGGCACGGTTGCGTGGGATACGTACACAGTTCCCATACAAATCTGAGCCCTCTTGAGTGGCTACACCTGAGGTTACGGTCGGCGCAATTACGGTGACGCGCCAGGCGCGTCTCTGGGGCTGTGCGTTACATACATCGCCGACGCGTCAGGCGCGTCGCTGGGGCTGTACGGGTTAAAATGTTTTGGACAATATAAAGATGATGTAATTAAATTCATACATCGATTATATCGTGGCCTATACTGTAGGTTTCTTATACCATGTATTTCATTCCTATATGTGTCTAAATGGGCGTAAAAATTTATTACCGATCCTGAAAAAACCCAATATCCTCTATATCTCCTACCTCGCATGAGGCGGGTGGCTTTGTTTACATCCGCCGCAAAGAAGAAGAAGAAGCGTTGGGGAAAATTTGCTTTTTGCACCCTACTGTTTAACCCTTCCAGCCCGGCTGTCCTGTTATAAGAACACCGCGGCAGTTGGGCAGGACCCCGGGTGTCCTTATAACAGGCAGTAAGCTTGAAAGCCTATTCAGCTTGGTCTGAACGCCGTGCGTCCGCCGCATGTAAACAAAGCCGGTCATTGCGTCATCGCACCTCCGAAAACAAGGAGACGTCGGATCAATGTTGTTGTTGTATGGTATGACGAAATTAGTGTCTGAAAAGCTCCGATATTGTCAACATCGCGGCAAAATTTGCTCCACGGAAATCGTCATCACAACTGAACCAGTTGACTTACAGAGCTCTACTCAACGCCAGTCTACAGATTGGAAACCGCACTACGTTCAAAGATGTGTGGGAAATTTCTAGCAGTTAAAATAACAAAGATACGGTAGGACTAGGCCTAGACGTTTTTCGGCCAAATCGCCCGGGTACCCGACACTGTCCTTAGGAGGACGACCCCGGGACAGCAGGGTTAAATATATGACTATTTCAATAAATCCTGGGGGGGGGCTTGCCCCCCCCCCCTCAACATATTTGTATCCCACGGCAAACGGTTATGGCCAATTAGTTATTTTTCGCGAGTGAAGGGGCGTGTTTTTAGATTGTTGTTTAATGGGTAAATATGTATTTCTTACAGTTTCTTACAGTAGATCCTCTGGAAAAAGGCAAACTAGGCCTGTGTATCCAGCTCAATGCCAGTACTTGCACTGCTGCGGTCGTTCACAGTGTTGGCGGCGGCGGTAGCAGACGCAACATTTTTACTATTCTGTATTTTTGCTTTATAATCAAACTTCAAATCTTGTCTTCCCCATGCTTTATCAAGATTACTTTCAAACTTCCTTATTGATTCGGAATCGACTACATACTGGGGCAGTGTGTTCCACTCATTTACCACTAATTTTACAATTAGGTAAAATACAATTAGGCAATTAGGTAAATACTCTATCACAAAATGAGTTCTTTGCCTTTTCAAGCCTATTTCTTTCTTTGTAAATTTTCTTAGAGTGTCCTCTCGTTCTTGTTCCCTCCCGCATCAAGAAGATACCTTCACACACATCCTCATCATACATTCCTGACACTATCTTAACCCCTTCAGACTCATATGACGCAGAGGTTGCCAGATTAGCAATAAGAAATAGAGTTCTCTCACTCTTATAATTACCTCTCCAAAATTAGTTTTCTGCCCACAGCTAACTCAAAGACAACTGCAGATGTTGAAGTAACTAAACTAAAGGTTTCTAAATACCCCTGATGGTAACAAAGGTTTTAAAGTATCCCTAATAGGCTCAAAATCGCGTCATATGTCGGAGAGGGGTCTCTATCATATCTCTATACAGCGCTGGTTAGGCCGCACCTGGAATATGCGAACCAGGTGTGGGCTCCATATATGGTAAAGGATATAGAAGCAGTGGAGAAAGTGCAGAGGAGTGGTACCAACGTTGAAGAATGCGGGCTATGAGCAGAGGTTGAGGACACTGGGGCTTCCGACACTGGCATATAGGAGAAAGAGAGGGGATATGATAAGAGACTTTTAAGATAGTGTCAGGAAAGTACGATGAGGATGTGTGTGAAGGTATCTTCTTGATGCGGGAGGGAACAAGAACGAGAGGACACTAAGAAAATTTACAAAGAAAGAAATAGGCTTGAGAAGGCTAAGAACTCATTTTGTGATAGAGTGGTAAATGAGTGGAATGCACTGCCCCAGTATGTAGTCGATTCCTAATCAATAATGGAGTTTGAAAGTAATCTTGATAAAGCATGGGGAAGACAAGATTTGAAGTTTGATTATAAAACAAAAATACAGAATAGTAAAAATGTTGCGTCTGCTACCGCCGCCGCCAACACCGTGAACGACCGCAGCAGTGCAAGTACTGGTACTGAGCTGGATACACAGGCCTAGTTTGCCTTTTTCCAGAGGATCTACTGTAAGAAACTGTAAGAAATTTCCCCTCTCTTTCTCCTATATGCCAGTGTCGGAAGCCCCAGTGTCCTCAACCTCTGCTCATAGCCCGCGTTCTTCAACGTTGTAGTGTAGGGGCATATGTTATCCCGTGGGCAATGGATGTTAATTTATGGCACCATGGCTAGTATTGTTCAGTGATGTATTCTGTTTGACAAAACTGATGGTGCCATTTTTTTCAGACACTTTTAAGGTAATTTTCAGTACCATTTATGAACTACCCCCAATTTTGACTTTTTCCGGGATTTTTTTTGTTGCAAGTTTCCATTTTTGTCAATAAACCTAAGCATGTAACATATCAAATGGAAGGTATTGGTGCCTAGATGATGATTATCATGTTCTTAAACATATGCGCTATCGCTGTTGTGATTTATGTGCATTTTATTAATTTACAGGCATGCAGACAGGTGGAATTTGGCTTGTTCCGTGCAGATGATACAATCTGATATATTGGTATTTTATTAATTGTGCTAACAATAGTCCTTCAGTTTCAGATGATATACACCTGATCTTGATAATTTACCAGCTTGATGGAAATAACATTTCAGACTGTTCTAACAATAATTTTTCTGTTTCAGGTATTTTACCAAGATCAAGCGAGGCCCAGAATAAGAACTTTCCTGTCGCTCTCCTATCGTAGAAGATTTCTGACTTAGTGGTGGAATCTGTGCTGCCTGTTATGCCTGCAATCCCATCTAACACCCAATAACATGGATGACCCACAACCTGGTCCATCTAGCACAACCCTGCCTATCCCTTCAAAAACTTGTTACATATGTCAAAAGCCAGGAGGCGATCTGGTTCTGCAACCACGAGCTGCTTGATTTGAACTTTTTATACAGAGCATCACATCAAGGGCACTCTATGGGGATCAGCGGGGCATCACACTCAAGAGTCGTCTGGGCGATGCTACTGCTGATGTCTTGATGAGGAACCAGGTCAAATGGCACAGGGACTGTTACAAAGACTTGACACACAAAGTCCACATTGAGCGTCTGAAGAGCAGGTATGAAGACGCGTTAAGGGTAGGCGAAGCACCAAAGCAGGGCGTCAAAGGAAGACCCCAAGCTAGGACACATATTGCATCACCACCAGATGAGGACACAGGTTCATTGATGCGTTACACCAGATCACAGAGCAAATCATATGACAAAAATTATTGTTTTTTCTGCGACGGCAAATCTGAGAAAGGACAATTACACCAAATCAGTGCATTCAACACAGGAAACCAGCTTCGGAAAGTAGTTGAATCAAGCAACAATGAACAATGGAAAATCAACCTAAGTGCAGCACTGGACCCAAAAGATGCTCGTGCCATTGATATAAAGTATCATCTGCCTTGTTGGGTGAAAAACGTACAGCGGTCACATCAAGACAGTCAGACTGAGTTAGATGAGGACGAAGCAATCAGCAAAGTTTCTGCTGACATCGAGTTTTACTATTTCATGAACACCTTGCTGAAGTCAGGAGCAATCTTGGACATTGCTGATGTACAACAAGCATACAAAGATATTGTCAATGATGCTGAAGACCCAGCAATTTCCAGAATAAAATGAGCAAGGTGAAACTGTTGACATGGACGGATGCCTCCAAAACTGTGAAGATCAGCCTACCAACCAAGGAGATTGAACTGAAACAAACCCGGTCTCTCTTTGCACGACTGCTGATAATTGCACGCACACGTGAAGAACTTGATCTGCAAGACCTAATTGGGCGCTATGAATTTTCCTGTGTTCCCAGGTCCCTTTTTGCCTCAGATGGATCACTGCTCACATGTACAGACAAGAGCAAACTAATGGCCTTGCTTGAGTCACTAGGCACAGATGAATCCGAACGCTCGCAGGACATGGAGCAAAACCTACCCTCAGGTGTTCCGCAGATAGAGAACAGAGATGACCCAAATCAGATGACGCTACATGCAGAAAGCACAGATGATTCACAGCCGATGACAGTGGAAACCAACGAGAAGGCAATCATATTGGATGGCATGGCTGTAATTCATGAATTATCAGGCCAGCAAATAAAAACATGTCTCGAGATAGCACAAGCTTTCATCAGAGCAATTGATAGCAAAGCGCAGAACTACACACTTGTGCATGTTGTTTTTGATCGCTACGACATCGAGAAATCACTGAAGACGAGGACAAGGCAAGCAGGGTGCATGCTGCAAGTATGATGTGACTGATATGACAAGGTTCAACATGCCACTCAATGGCTTCCTGAGCAACTCTGAGAACAAAGACCAGCTAACGACTTACCTGGCGAAAAAGGTTCTTCATTTCTACAGGAACAGTACAAAGTCAGTCATTGTTGCTACCAAAGACGGTGCTGCCTCCAATGGGATGAGTGTTGACCATCTCCAAAGCAATCATGAAGAGGCAGATACACTCCTAATCCTTCATGCGATAAGTGCCTCCAGGCTTACGTCCAGCGTTCACATCATGTCACCTGATACAGATGTGTTTGTGTTAGCTTTACAAAAGCTAGGGTAGAGGCACCAAAGGAGACGCAAAAAGTGTGAAAGTTTTCAAGAAAAAATCAGTGTGTCAAGCTCATTCATTCTTTTAACTTGAAACTCACTTGATATATTACTAAATGGTTATTTTTTTAATGGATGTGTCAATGTTTGATATATTTCAAGTATTTTCCGAGATAAGAGGTCCAACATCAAGTGCGTCTCCTTATGACCACCAAACCCTAAGTAGACGCACCCCAGTCCAGTGCAGACGAACGTCTGTTTTTTTTTATTAATATGCGAGTAATTTGATTATTTAGTAGATAATATTTATACCACTTATACTTCTAGCTTAAACTAAAGTAGTTGCATGCTGATAGTGGGCCTACATTGTACATCTATAGAGAAAATAAATTGTGAAAGACTTTGCCCGAATCCTAAGCCATTTTTGGCAACACTTCCAAATAGCTACGAAAACTACATCAACGTGTAGTGAATACCAACCAACATCCGACTCTATATATATTTTCTTTAAAATATCGCGCCGCAGTGAAGTTACAATGGTCGAGAATTGCACATTTGTTGGTAAAAAGCAACCCCGCCACCCTTCCCCTGCCTAGCTAGTTTGCGAGGGAGGGGGGAGGAAAGGAGGGGGAAAATACGCAATAGCGCTTATATCTCTCATATATATCAATATTATATCACCACAAAGCACATGAATGCATATAAGATGCATAGTAACAAAGAAATATGCGAAATAACCCACAAATTACCGATTCGCGAAGTGGGGGAGGAGAGAGAAATAAAGGAGTGTCGATTTCCCTCTCTCCTTCGCCCCCCACTGGCACAACCCTCTACTAAAGGGTTGTGCCACTGGCCCCACCGCACGGCAGCACGAGTCACTCCAGTGAGGGAGTCAGAGGGACGTCCAAACAAGTAGACCTACTGTATGTCTCGTTGATGTTCAGTCACGGTCAATGAAAAAGTGCAATTTGGCCACATTTAGACCCCTGAGTGTGTACTTACACTAGTTGTACTTACACTAGTTGTATTTGCGGGAGTGAGCATGCTTGTTAATTCCCGCCTCCTAAGATATGTTTGTCATACCATGCTTTGAAACTATGCACTGATGGTGCAGACACTACTTCGGCTGGCAATTTGTTCCACCCACTAATCGAGTTGGTAGGAAATCTTTTACTTTTCAGATCAGATTTACTATTAAGCACTTTTAGTTTGTAGCTGTGACCTCTTGTTCTCTCACCTCCATCCCTCTCTATGAAGTTTTCTTGGTCGATTTTGTCAATACCTCTAACACATTTATATATCTGAATTTGCTGTCCTCGTTTCCTTCTCTGTTCCAGTGTAGGTAGATTCAATCTCTCGAGCCTCTCTTGGTACTCCAAATTTTCCAAACCTGGGATCATCCTCGTAGCTGCTCTCTGTACCCTCTCAATTTTGTGGATATGTTTCTTCATGTGAGGGGACCACACTACAGATGCATATTCCATCCTGGGTCTTATTATTGCCGTTATTATTTGTTTCATGGTGTTTTCATTAAGATAATTGAAAGACATCCTGATATTTGCCAATAGTGCTAGTGATTCTCTCACTATCTTATTTACGTGGCTTTCTGGAGACATGTTATCCTTAAATTCTATCCCCAAGTCTTTTTCTTTTTCTGCTTTGGGAATCACTTCGTTTCCTAGTTTATAATCTTTTCTAGGTCTGTACTTGCTTTTACCCATTTCTAGAGTCTTACATTTCCCTGCACTGAACTCCATATTCCATTTGATGCTCCATTGATGCTCATGTGTTAGAAGTGCAATGACGTATGCCTCAGAAACATGGGCCGTTAAAGTAGAGGATGTCAACAGAATGGAGCGTAATGAGATGAGAATGGTGAGATGGATGTGTGGGGCCAGGCTACAGGATAGAATAACAAATGTTGAGCTGAGGAGACGTTTAGGTATAAAGAGTATTAGCGAGGTGATGCGTACAAGTAGACTGGGATGGTATGGACATGTGGAGAGAATGGATGAACAAAATTGGGTGAAAAAATGCAGGTCTGTGATTGTGGAGGGAGCTGCACCAAGGGGTGGACCGAGGAAGACCTGGGATCGGACTATACGCGCCGATCTCAAATCCAAGAACTTGACAAGTGAAGCAGCCCTTAACAGGGTTGCCTGGAATGCCGCCATTAGGACAAGAGACTGAAACTGCACTTATGTGTGGAACACTCAGTCTTAAAATGTTATGTATGTATGTGTATGTATTCATGGATCTTTTGCAAATCTGCTTGGAGCTCAAGGCAATCCTCCTGGGTTCTGATCGTTTTAAGCAGCTTAGCATCATCCGCAAACATGCTCATGTAGCTTGTTAGTCCCTCAGGTAAGTCATTTACAAATATTAGAAACATGATTGGGGCTAGGACAGATCCTTGTGGTACCCCACTCGTAATTTGAGTCCAGTTTGACGATTTCCCCCTTACTGTTGTTCTCATCTGTCTTCCGCTAAGGTAGCTCTCCATCCATTTCAGCAGTTTGTCTCCTACTTTTCCCTCATGTTTTAATTTCCACAGCAATCTCTTGTGTGGAACTTTGTCAAATGCCTTTTTAAAGTCTAGGTAGGCACAGTCTACCCATCCTTCCCTCTTGTCCACTGTGTCTATTACTCTAGAGTAAAAACTCAACAAGTTGCTTACACATGATCTGACACCTCTGAATCCAAATTGTCGGTCAGTAATTAGTCTTTTGGATTCCAGGTAGTTCACCCATTTGTCCCTTATTAATCCTTCCAGAATCTTCATGAGGATGCTCAATAGTGATACAGATCTATAGTTCAGTGGTTTATCTCTGCTTCCTCCCTTAAATATAGGAATAATGTTTGCTCTTTTCCATTCTGTAGGTACTATCCCTGTGCCCAATGATTTGGTCATTATGTCATATAACGGTATACTCAGTTCCTTAGCATTTTCTTTAATAATCCAGCCTGATACTCTGTCCGGTCCAGCGGCTTTGTTTGGATCCACCTTACTCATTTTGTCTATGAGCTCTGGTCTGTTAAATGTGACTTCCGGCATTTCCTCTGTACCTATCTCATTGGTTTCTGGTGCAATGAATTCTCCTTCTTTTGTAAATACTGATGCAAAATTTCTATTTAGTTCTTCTGCAATCTCTGTATCCTCTTCTATGATTCTGTTTCCACTTTTAATCTTTACGATCGTGGCTTTTATCTTCCTTTTGCCGTTTATAAACTTGAAAAACATTTTTGGATTCTTTTCATAGTTCTCCACTATCCCTTTCTCATGGTTTGCTTCTGACCTCCTCCTCATTTCTGTGTATTTGTTTCTCTCCTCTTTATACTTTTGCCTGTTATCTTCCGAATCCCAGTTTCTCATCTTTTTCCAGGCTTTGTTTTTTGCTTCCTGTGCTTGCCTACATTCGCGGTTAAACCATACTTTGCGATTATTTTTTTTCCTTTTATTAATGTACTTAGGGACAAAAGTTTTTATACCAGTATCATAGATCTCCATGAATGCCTTGAGTTTTTTGTCTACCTCACATTCAGATAACACCTGATCCCAATTTTGTGACTTGAAAAAATCCTGTAGTCCTTCGAAATCGGTTCTGGAATACATCCAGTGATTTTCCTTGTGCTTTTCCCTTCCCTTGGGTAGATTATACTTCAATAGTAAGTCTATGTCTAGAACTGCATGGTCGCTTTTTCCTAGTGGGCATAGGTACTGAATACTTTGAACCTCCTCCTCCCTTCTTGTGAATAGAAGGTCCAATCTAGCTGGTTGATCACTTCCCCTTACTCTTGTTGACTCTTTTACATGTTGGTATATAGAATTTTCCATGGCCATACTTAAAAATTCATAGCTCCAACTTTCCTCCCCTGCTCCGGCTTCAAGATCTTCCCAATTCACTTCCTTGCAGTTAAAGTCCCCACACATGACTATTTCATCCTTTGAAGCCAAGATATTTCCTAGCACACTAATTGTTTCCTTACCCCATGTCTTCGTCTTGGGAGGTACATACGCTACTATCACCACTATTTTTTCGTTTCCACCAATCTCTATTGCTAAAACTTCTGCTGTTGAAGTTACTAGTTTTATCTCAGACACAATCAAATCTTTCCTAGTAAGGATGTGTGTGGGTGTGTGTGTGTTGTGAAGCTGGGTATCGAAAGCTCACACTTAGACCTACGTGACAAAAACAAATTGTACGATTATTTCTGTCATTATTTAGTCTTTATTCGATAGTTCATACACTATTTATTTCTATTTTCCATTTGTTAGTTTGTAGTTGTAGTTCATGCACTATTAATTCAATATTCTTGCAACTGAAATAAGATATAAAATTATAAATAGGGCAGATAACTTTGATAAATAACACTAAACCAATGGAGACGCACACCACCACCCCATCCAGACGCGTCTCTATATGGCCCGCACGTGTGCGTCTCCATTGGGCCTCGAAGTCAAATGAAGGTAGCTCCACCACCATCAAAGGAAACTCAACCATGAATACAGGAGGAGGTGGGGCGAGATTGGGGTTTACCATGCATGCGGTTTATGCCCTTCTAAACCCAGTTTGAAAAAATGCGTCTCCATTGGTTTTGGACCATATCATGAACCAATGGGGACGCACCCACTTTCACGAGCACTCGTTCATGCAAGAGTCATGAAACCATGCAGGAGTATAGTTCAAGACATGCTCTTTCCATTTGAAACAAAAGAAAAACGATCCGAGTTAGAGAAGTAGGAAAAAAATGAGCTGTGAAAAAATCGCTTTCTTAGGTTTGGGCTAAGAGATACCCCGAAAATCTAATTTTTATTTTTGTTTATTTTTTCTCAAGATAAATGTGTGTCCTATTAGGCTGGTAGTCTTTGAGAACATCACTAATAGCATAAAGTATTTTTTGATGTATTTGTTTTCTTTTCAGGTACTTTAGTTTTTTGCATGGCAGTTTTTTTGCATGAAGTGGACAATTCATCTCCTTTGGTATCTCTACCCTATATCTCATGGGTAACAACGTGTCCATGCTGGTACGAACAGGCAGCAAAAGACGTCTTGTAAAACTTCAGCCCATACATCAAGCTCTTGATCAGAATCTGGCAACTGGACTGATAGGATTTCATGCTTTTACAGGCTCGGACACCACCGGACGGATAGCTGGCAAAGGCAAACAAAAGTGCTGGAAACTATTCAAAAAGGCAAACAAGGACATTCTCAAAGCATTTGCACAGTTGGGACAGACGCTGATCCCTTCCACTGAGGTTGTTCAAGGTCTAGAAGAGTTTGTTTGCCTACTGTTTGCACCAAGGGTCAACATCAAGGACCTGGGACAACTGCGCTGGCATTTGTTCAAAAAGAACAAGGCAGAGGCGGAGAAACTTCCCCCTACAAAAGCAGCACTGGCAGAACACATTCTAAGAGCCCACTACCAGGCAATGATCTGGTTGCTTGCAGACACATCAAATCCCAATTTGCCATCACCTACCAAGTATGGATGGAATGAAGAAAACAACCAGTACATGCCGAAGGTGTCTGATCTGCCACCAGCCCCTACTGCTGTTGTCGAGCTGGTAAAATGTGGGTGTGGAAGGAGTCGATGCTCAACTGAAGCTTGTTCTTGTAAGAAACATTCACTGGCATGTACAGAGCTATGTGCATGTGATGCAGACTTCAACAACTGTGCAAATCCGAATAACAAACCAGCACAGAATGACACATATGACAGTACAGATGACGAAACAGAGTTGTTGTTGTTGTTGTTGTTGTTGTTCCCCAAGCTGCCTGGCCGAACAGCCCCAAGGCCCCGAGCAATTCCAAGGCCATAACCGAGCGCCCCCACAGAACCCTCCCCGCCGACCACAATAAAGCCTGGGTGACCAAAGCCACTCCATGGCGGGGAGCTGAGGAGGGTGCGGAAACGCCCGGGAAACCAAAGCCCCACCCAGGGCCCTGTGCCCCTCAGCAATTATGAAGAGAAAGTTGAGGGGCAAGGGAAAATTGTGACGCTTTGGCTTCCAATCTTGGTAGATTGGGAGGTCAATCCACGGAAAAGACGCCGTCACTTGAGATCTAGAAAATATATAAGTTAAAGGAACAGTCAGAATAAGCTATGGGTATGGCAGAGATCGCTCAGTTCTGTTCTCACTCTGATAGACCAGCCCATCACCACATGACTAGAACCCAATCCTCTCAGCATCAGCTAGGAAAGGCCCTAGAAAGCCGCCTTTGGCGGGGGGATAGCTCCCCTATTTCAACCCCTTTCGGGGTCGGGCACCCGCCTATCAGAGTTGGATGATGATATCGAACTCCAAATTTAGTTCAGTTGCTTAGTGCTTTATAAAACATTCTCAAGCATTGCAGTAGCTATCAAAGTTTAAACTGAATGTGAATTTGTTTTCTACATATGAAGAGCTTTCATATGATATGCTACATGCATATGTTTTAGTTGTTGTTGTTGTTGTTGTTCCCTAAGCTGCCTGGCCGAACAGCCCCGAGTCCCTGAGAAAGGCCATGGCCACGATCGGGCTTTCCCACAGAGCTCTCATTGAGTGTAGATTGTGTTGATGGCGTAAGTGGTTGTGTGAAATGCAGTCTTCTATGATGTGTTTAATGGTATGGGGTGCTGTGTTACATCCCGGGCAGGCATCGACAACGGAGTCATCCAGTCTCTTCTGATAGCTCAGGAGAGCTGGATGGTGTCCGCATCTCAGCCTGGCCAGGTGGACTCTGTCCTCGCGAGGAAGGGAGGATTCGGAAGGATGGATTTCGGGAGGTCGTGCATGCAGCTGCGTGTTGTCTGTGAGTGAGTGGATGGATCGGTGAGAGATATGAGTATGGATGTGCTTCTGGAAGTTGGTTCGGGGTGGGCAGGGAGGGAGAGAGGACAATAATTGTGTGTGATACCGTGTGCTGGGTGTTGTTTTGATATTTCTTGGTGTCTGTGGGTGTGTTGCCATGTAGTTTAGTGGGTGGTCTTGGTTCGTGGAGGCTGCTGCCAGGAATTGAGTGCCTCTCATGTCCAGATGGTCTTTGACTTTGAGGATTTTGGTTTCTTGATGTAGGTGATCTGTGGGTGCAGTAGCTGTGCAGCCTGTAATGATCTTCAGGGCTTTGTTTTGAATAGTCTGTAAGGTCTTATGATGTGTTTCAGCTAGGTTAGAAGCCCAGGCTGGGCTTGCGTATTCCATCACTGATCTTATGTATTGTTTATATACAGTGGTGGTAGTTTCTTTGTTGTGTCCAAATTTTGTGTGAGCAAGTGACCTGAGGGCGTTAAGTCTGGGTGTCAGTTTCTTTTTAATGTTTGTGGTGTGCTGTTTGAATGTCATATAAGTATCATATGTTACTCCTAGGATTTTGTGTGTGTGTGTATGTGTTAGGGGTGTGTGTTGTTTATGGTGAGTTGAGGGATGTATTCGTGTTCTCCTGTCCAACTTGTGAGCAGGGTTGCGGTGGATTTGGCTGGGGCTAGATTAAGTCTGTTTGTAGTGCACCAGCCATGTAGTGTGTTGAGATAGGGTTGAAGGAGATCTGTTGCTCTTTTTGGGTCATGGTGTGTGCATGTGAGTGTTATGTCATCTGCATAGGAGGCTAAGTTTATTTGGGGTGTATTGGGTGTAGTTATATCGTGCATGTACAGATTGAAGAGTGCGGGCGATAGGACGGATCCTTGTGGGACTCCGTTTGGAAAGTTTCTGATTTTAGATGACTGACCGGCAAAAGATACGTGTGCACATCTGCCTGCTAGGAAGTTGGCCAGCCACCTTTTTGTGTTGTTTTGCATGTTTGTGTTGTAGATTTTGTTTGTTAGGTTGTGGCGGGGGATGGCATCGAAGGCTTTACTAATGTCGAGTGTGGCTAATAGTGATCTGTGTGGTGGTCTAGCTGAGTTGATGCCGTCGAAAGCTCTTTGTGTAAGGTCTGTGAGAAGAGTGTTTGTGGAGTGCAGTGGCCTAAAGCCATGTTGTGTTGGAGCTAGGGGTAGGTCAGGTGTAATTAGTTGTAATACTAGGCGTTCCATGACTTTGGAGGGGGAGCAAAGGAGTGTGATGGGGCGGTGCGAGGAGGGTAGCGTGGAGTCTTTGTTGGGTTTGGGGAATGTGATGATGATACCATGCTTCCAAATGTCTGGTATTGTGTTGTGTGAATAGCTGTAGTTTGATATGTTAGCGAGTGCTTGTATGCCTTGTGGTCCCAGGTGTCTGAGGTGTATGTTGCTTATGTTGTCTAGGCCACAGGCGGGTGAGTGCTTGAGATTGTTGATGATATGCTTTGTCTGGTGATTGGTGAAGGGTGTATAGTCTGGGTCTGTGGGTAATTGTCTCTTACGTCGGATGACACGTCGGTCGTCTTTGTGAGGTTTTAGGTGGCTGACATGTGAGAAGTGATTGATGAGAGTGTTTGCTTGTTGTTTACATGAAGGAGTAGAGTCTGTTGTTGTGATTGCAGCATGTGATCGTGTTGTGTTGCTGTTGGGAAGTGTGATGCTGTTTAGTGTTTTGTAGAGTTTTTGGGGTTTGTTTTGTGATCAAGTGTTTGTAGGAAGTTATTCCAATTTAGTTTTTGTGGTTAGTTTGGGTGTTGAGTGCTTGAATTTGTTGTGTGATGTCTTGTGTGTGGGGTGCTGGGGAGTGTTTCAGTATGTCGCGTTGTCTGATGAGGTTTTGAATTTCTGGTGTGAAGTTGGGGTTGTGTCTTTTTCTGTTACCTCTTGGAATGTGTTTCTTGTCAGCGTTTTGGATAGTTTTATTGAGTATGTGTACAGCATTGTTGATGTTAGTGATGGGTGTACTGTTTAGAGTTGTGAAGTGTTGTTCTGTCTCATTTGTGAATGCTTCCCAGTTAGCTCTTTTATAATTGGTGTATGTGTTTGTGGCTAGCTGGGGTGAGTCTGGTTTTGGTGGTGATAATGATCGGGAGGTGGTCAGAGCCTAAGGTTCTGACCACCCTCCAGGATGTTGTGGGGGTGAGTTCTGGGGAGCAAAAGGTGATGTCTGGAGATGATGGGTTATAGAGGGCTTGGTGAGGAATATGGGTATGTTGATGGATGTCGTTAAGGATGATGAGGTTATCGGTTTGGTTTTGTAGTACCAGCCTTCTGTCTGTGTCGGGGTTGTCGACAAACCAGGCCGACGTCTTGGCGTTGAAGTCACCACCCAGGATGATGTGTGGGGTGTGTGGGGTGTTTGTGATGTGTTGTAAGTGTGGTCTGTATTCATTTGGTACTGTAGGGGATGTTAGGGGAGGGATGTATGTGTTTATGATGGTTATGTTGGAGTTGTTGCCAGTGCATATTTTAATTGACTGTATTTCTGTTGTGTTATCATTTGGGGGGAGGAGGGATTTGGTTTGTACACTGGTTACTATGTATAATTCTTTGTGTACCAGGGTGATGAGTCCACCGCCCCCGCCGACAGCCCGGTCTTGTCTGATGGTGGTGAAATTATGAAATGTGGGTGTTTTTTGTGTTGTGCAGAGTTTTGTTTCTTGTATATGTTTTAGTAATATGTGTAGGTTTCACAAAAAATATCAAGCGGACAGTTTGTCATTTCATGATTAATATTGAATCCTGTCAAATTTGTGTGAACGTTGATTAGAAAAAATGGCACCATCGTTTTTTTTAATCACAATAGCATATTCTTCAAAATTATGCATGGTGCCAAGAATTAACATGAGTTGCCCACGGGCATTGGTATCAGCAACATAAGCCCCTGCACTATTGGTACTAGCTTGCTAGCTCTCCTCTGCAGTTTCTCCACTGCTTCTATATCCTTTACCATATATGGAGCCCACATCTGATTCGCATATTCCAGGTGCGGCCTAACCAGCGCTATATAGAGATTCCTGAATATTTCTTCATCAAGTGACACAAATGTCCTCCTTATCAGCCCTACAATTCTATTGGCTTTCTATTTCCCCCTATTATCACACATCAAAACACCCTTACACAACTCTAAACTAGATAAAAACAATCAAAACAATTTTTAGCAATTTAATTACATCATCTTTATATTGACCAATGTTTTTTTTTTAGGCCTTCCCTCCGTCGCCCAGTAAAACCTCTTAAGAGCTTTCTCGCCGTTCCCGGGTTAATAACTAGTAAGACCTATGGAAATGCTTGAATATATATTTTACCTTTAAAGTGGAGTGTGAATGAGTGAGTCTGGCTGGCATGTGTAAATAAACCTAAGAAGAAAGAAAGAAAGAATACCACCCAGCTGAAGTTGGCGGTAGCCTACTCATTTACGGAAGAAAAGTACCGAGTACTCATTTACGGAAGAAAAGTACCGAATACTCATTTCGGTGTTTTACCCTACCTATTATCCAACAATAGGGTCACTGAAAGAAATAGGGTGGTCAGTATGGAAGTGAAGAAGTCCTTGCATGCCAGTGTGGTAATCCTGACACTGACTTACGGAAGCGAAGCATGGACGTTGGTTGAGAGACTCAGACCAAGAGTGAGAGCAGTGGAAATGAATTACTTAAGAAGTGCGTGCGGAGTTACATGGAGGGATAGACAGACTAATGAGGAAGTAAGAAGGTGTGGTGTGGAGGTAGATGTGCTGGAAAGTGTGAAAAGGAACAACTTGAGATGGTTCGGCCATATGGAACGTATGGAAAGCGAGAGAATGACTAAGAGGATGTACGAGAGCGAGGTGGAGGGACAGAGAGGGAGAGGTAGACCGAATGAGAGGTGGAAGAAAAAATACTTGTAAAAATCGTCCCCGGTGTAAAACAGGATATTTACCAATAGTTTTGATAACTTTTGTAACACTCGATTTTGTTGATAAAAATAGAGGCCCGCGCGTAAACAAACTCTTCTTCTTCAGTCCCACAATCTTGAGAGCTCTGCTACGGACGTGTTCAATGTTTAGAAAAAGTATTCGGAATGGAGTACTGTACACTCGCTACGGTAAAATTGTTATGTTCTACAAAGATGTTACTGTATGTCTAATATACACATTTTCAACATTACATTGTGCTTTTATTTAATTTTCATAGCTTTCGCGGTATTTGTTCAATCCTTTCTGGCATTCATTTTTCGGTCAAGATACAGGACGCGCTACAATATTGGTAAAAAATTAATCTCAATAGCATGTGATTAAGCAATTTTTTTTTCCAAATTATTGATGTAGGTGTCAGTCCCAGGAAACTAACATAATACTGTACATATTATATGGATATTTAAGTTTTAATTGTTTGTTTACACTGGGAGAGCTCTTTTCCGTGTCTGTCAGTCAACAACTGAGACATCTGGTGGCGAATGCAATGAACTACTGGCGGCGAGAGTAATTCACCCTACCTAATTCTTGGCAAGAGTAATCGAGTTCACTGACACGTGATGTCTATCGACCAATCAGGTGATGCCATGATTTGGAAGACAGGTGGTCCGGGATATAACCCATTAGTTTGACTACATATGGCCAGCTTGTGTAGAGGGTGTGGGTAGCCGATCAAAGCTTTTTCCACCATCTTTAAAAACAATGAGGCTGCTTAACCCTTTGGCTGCGGCCTATTTTGGGCTATTTAGGGCATATTCAGGCACTCCTGAATGATAAATCAAGCATCTGCATTAAATGAAGTGTATTCTGCCGAAAACTAGGCGAGAATAGCTTCAAAATTACACCAGAACGGGCCCCGTACGTGGTCTGGTTCACCCGCAGTGGTGCCAGTGAAACGCGGGAAACCCGCTATTATGTAACATTCGCTCGCATGGCTACACTGTTGAGAGAGACAGAGAGAGGCCCACGCGAGACACACTCATCATCAGTGAGCCGCTCGGTGCTCTGAGGGTCGGAGGTGGGCCCCTTACGCTCCCGCCCACTGACACTCTATTTTTACAGTTTTTACAGGCTTTTAACCCTTAACCCTTGTCTAGCGGGGTGTTTTGGGCTTATTTGGGCATATTCAGGCCCTCCTGCATGATAAATCAAGCATCTGCATGAACAAAAAATTATTTAGCAAAAAACTAGGCACTAAAAGCTTCAAAATGAGACCAGAACGAGCTACGTAGCACTCGTGGTTCTCTTGCAGTGGTGCCACGAACATGGAAGTTTAGCATATATCGGTATATTTTTCCCAGCTATGCTCACTACTGGCTACACTGCCGGCCTCTCGAGAACACAGGGAACATGAGTTAATGGGCGGCGGTAAGCCCTGGGAGTCGGCTGTCTGGCCCGCTGCTCTCCCGGCCATTTGCACTCGATTTTAACCCTTTAAAAGCCTTAATAATGCTCCTAACTTGCTGCAAATTGGTGCACGACTTAAGTCGAGTGCCACTCTTTAACACCTTATTGGCGGGCTAGGCGGTAAATAATATGTAGCCACCAGCGGGGTGTTTTTAGCCAAAATAGGGCTGTTTACGTGATCATTTTCATGCCTAAATAAGACCCAGAGCGTAAAACAAGTATCTATCCCTGAAAGGGCATAAACAGAGCTTTCCAATGACACCACAACGATCCTTTTATGACCGCTAGTTTTCTTGCAACAACCGCGCAACACGAGTGCAAAAAGCATGTAATTCGGTACTTTCCCCATACAATTCAGTATGTAGCGAGTGAGAGAGGGAGGGAGGAGGTGGGATTCGTGTCAGTAGGTTCGCCGCGGTGGTCTGGAGCAGTCATACGCTCGCTACTCTCCTGCCACCACTTGTCTCTCTCTCTCAGCAACATTACGTGCTGAAAATGCCACACGACCTATGTCGCGCGCCGCCAGATAGTCCAAATTTATTATACTCGACTTATGTTGTGGGCCGCTAGTTAAGGGTTTAGGGTTAAAGAGCGGCGCTCGACTTAAGTCGTGCACCAATTTGCAGCAAGTTAGGAGCATTATTAAGGCTTTTAAAGGGTTAAAATAGAGTGCAAATGGCCGGGAGAACAGCGGGCCAGACAGCCGACTCCCAGGGCTTACCGCCGCCCATTAACTCATGTTCCCTGTGTTCTCGAGAGGCCGGCAGTGTAGCCAGTAGTGAGCATAGCTGGGAAAAATATACCGATATATGCTAAACTTCCATGTTCGTGGCACCACTGCAAGAGAACCACGAGTGCTACGTAGCTCGTTCTGGTCTCATTTTGAAGCTTTTAGTGCCTAGTTGTTTGCTAAATAATGTTTTTTTCATGCAGATGCTGGATTTATTATGCAGGAGGGCCTGAATATGCCCAAATGAGCCCAAAACACCCCGCTAGACAAGGGTTAAAGCCTGGAAATTGCTGTAACTTGCCAAAACATTCCAGAATGTAACCCGCAGCGAAAGGGTTAAGACATTTTCGCCTTCCAATAAGTGTAAACTGTCCAAAGTGCAATAACCAGTGTTCCAAATACAGTCGACGAGGACAGCTGGTTTTGAAATGCACATACAGTTTTTTGCCATGGAAGAAATCAAAACAAAAATCCACCAGCTGTTGACCAGGATGAGTGGTGAGCCTCCAGCCAGGCAGCCACTCAAGCCGAGGACCCTCAACCCAGTACCTCCTCTGTTCATTAACCCTTAAAGAGCGGCGCTCGACTTATGTCGTGCACCAATTTGCAGCAAGTTAGGAGAATTATTAAGGCTTTTAAAGGGTTAAAATCAAGTGCAAATGGCCGGGAGAGCAGCGGGCCAGACAGCCGACTCCCAGGGCTTACCGCCGCCCATTAACTCATGTTCCCTGTGTTCTCGAGAGGCCGGCAGTGTAGCCAGTAGTGAGCATAGCTGGGAAAAATATACCGATATATGCTAAACTTCCATGTTCGTGACACCACTGCAAGAGAACCACGAGTGCTACATAGCTCGGTCTGGTCTCATTTTGAAGCTTTTAGTGCCTAGTTTTTTGCTAAATAATTTTTTTTTCATGCAAATGCTTGATTTATCATGCAGGAGGGCCTGAATATGCCCAAATGAGCCCAAAACACCCCGTTAGACAAGGGTTAAGGTTAGTTGGGACAATATAAAGGAGCCGGACCACAGCTAGCTCGGGAATCTTAATGGGTGATCGCAAAGTAACATAAAGTAAAAGATATTTTCGCATAGGTTTAAAATTCCGGAAATTAATAGGTAATAAATACGATAATGGATTATAACTTACATCCGCCGCCGCACGTACTGGGTAGCATGAACCCGCAGTAGCTGGCATGCAAGGGCTAGTTTTGTATCCCACGTACTGGGTACTATGCACACACAGTAGCTGGCATGCAAGGGCTAGTTTTGTATCCCACGTACTGGGCACTATGAACCCGCAGTAGCTGGCATGCAAGGGCTAGTTTTGTATCCCACGTACTGGGTACTATGAACCCGCAGTAGCTGGCATGCAAGGGCTAGTTTTGTATCCCACGTACTGGGTACTATGAACCCACAGTAGCTGGCATGCAAGGGCTAGTTTTGTATCCCACGTACTGGGTACTATGAACCCACAGTAGCTGGCATGCAAGGGCTAGTTTTGTATCCCACGTACTGGGTACTATGAACCCACAGTAGCTGGCATGCAAGGGCTAGTTTTGTATCCCACGTACTGGGTACTATGCACACGCAGTAGCTGGCATGCAAGGGCTAGTTTTGTATCCCACGTACTGGGCACTATGAACCCGCAGTAGCTGGCATGCAAGGGCTAGTTTTGTATCCCACGTACTGGGTAGTATGAACCCGCAGTAGCTGGCATGCAAGGGCTAGTTTTGTATCCCACGTACTGGGTACTATGAACCCACAGTAGCTGGCATGCAAGGGCTAGTTTTGTATCCCACGTACTGGGTACTATGAACCCACAGTAGCTGGCATGCAAGGGCTAGTTTTGTATCCCACGTACTGGGTACTATGCACACGCAGAAGCTGGCATGCAAGGGCTAGTTTTGTATCCCACGTACTGGGCACTATGAACCCGCAGTAGCTGGCATGCAAGGGCTAGTTTTGTATCCCACGTACTGGGTACTATGCACACGCAGTAGCTGGCACTCAAGGGCTAGTTTTGTATCCCACGTACTGGGCACTATGAACCCGCAGTAGCTGGCATGCAAGGGCTAGTTTTGTATCCCACGTACTGGGTACTATGCACACGCAGTAGCTGGCATGCAAGGGCTAGTTTTGTATCCCACGTAATGGGTACTATGAACCCACAGTAGCTGGCATGCAAGGGCTAGTTTTGTATCCCACGTACTGGGTACTATGCACACGCAGTAGCTGGCATGCAAGGGCTAGTTTTGTATTCCACGTACTGGGCACTATGAACCCGCAGTAGCTGGCATGCAAGGGCTAGTTTTGTATCCCACGTACTGGGTACTATGCACACGCAGTAGCTGGCATGCAAGGGCTAGTTTTGTATCCCACGTACTGGGCACTATGAACCCGCAGTAGCTGGCATGCAAGGGCTAGTTTTGTATCCCACGTATTGGGTACTATGAACCCGCAGTAGCTGGCATGCAAGGGCTAGTTTTGTATCCCACGTACTGGGCACTATGAACCCGCAGTAGCTGGCATGCAAGGGCTAGTTTTGTATCCCACGTACTGGGTACTATGAACCCGCAGTAGCTGGCATGCAAGGGCTAGTTTTGTATCCCACGTACTGGGCACTATGAACCAGCAGTAGCTGGCATGCAAGGGCTAGTTTTGTATCTCACGTACTATGAACCCGCAGTAGCTGGCATGCAAGGGCTAGTTTTGTATCCCACGTACTGGGCACTATGAACCCGCAGTAGCTGGCATGCAAGGGCTAGTTTTGTATCCCACGTACTGGGTACTATGAACCCGCAGTAGCTGGCATGCAAGGGCTAGTTTTGTATCCCACGTACTGGGCACTATGAACCCGCAGTAGCTGGCATGTTAGGGCTAGTTTTGTATCCCACGTACTGGGTACTATGAACCCGCAGTAGCTGGCATGCAAGGGCTAGTTTTGTATCCCACGTACTGGGTACTATGAACCCGCAGTAGCTGGCATGCAAGGGCTAGTTTTGTATCCCACGTACTGGGCACTATGAACCCGCAGTAGCTGGCATGTAAGGGCTAGTTTTGTATCCCACGTACTGGGTACTATGAACCCGCAGTAGCTGGCATGCAAGGGCTAGTTTTGTATCCCACGTACTGGGCACTATGAACCCGCAGTAGCTGGCATGTAAGGGCTACTTTTTGTATCCCACGTACTGGGTACTATGAACCCGCAGTAGCTGGCATGCAAGGGCTAGTTTTGTATCCCACGTACTGGGCACTATGAACCCGCAGTAGCTGGCATGTAAGGGCTAGTTTTGTATCCCACGTAATGGGTACTATGAACCCGCAGTAGCTGGCATGCAAGGGCTAGTTTTGTATCCCACGTACTGGGTAGTATGAACCCGCAGTAGCTGGCATGCAAGGGCTAGTTTTGTATCCCACATACTAGGTCTAGGTTGGGTTGCTAGGTTAGGCTAATGTTAACCCCATTCTTACTAGGTTAGGTGGTTGTTGTTGTTGTTCCCCAAGCTGCCTGGCCGAACAGCTTACTGTGTAATTTTAACATGAAAATTAGTAAAATCCGAGCCAAGTTTCGTCAAAACTTGGCTCGGGTTTTCAAAAAGTTGGGTTATATGGGTCTGGAAATGTACAAAACCCGAGCCAACATTTTAATAAGGTTACCGTGTCATTTTAATTTTTAAATTAGTTTAATCCGAGCCAAGTTTCGTCAAAACTTGGCTCGGGTTTTCAAAAAAGTCGGGTTTTATGGGTCTGGAAATTGACTAAACCCCGAGCCAAATTTTTGTTACAAATGTGTATTATCGTGTTCTATACGCTTTTTACCCTTCAATTACCCTGATCTTCATAGCCCTCCCCACTATCGGGGGGGGGGGGGGGGGGGGGGGGTTTTGATTGATGGATAATGGGTAAATGCTTAATTCCCATTCATCTTCATTAGTAGATTAGACTAAAACTCCAAAAAGAAATAAAAATAATAATACGTTGTTGCGTCTCCTGTATATTAACCCGTAAACGGCAGCAAAGCTCATAAGAGGTTTTACTGGGCGACGGCGGCAAAGCTCTTAAGAGGAAGGCCTAAAAAAAACATTTAAACAGCCCAGTAGCACTAAACGTTTTTTTTTTTTTTTTCCCCTATACCTCATATCACTCCTCCACATCCCCTCCTTCCTCCCTTTCCCCTCCCCCTTCAATTGTCACCTATTTTCCCTGTTATTCCCTAATTCGTTGGTATATTTTTGTGCAAACTGTGTGGAGGATGTGCTTACGTGCCTAGCGGGTATGTTACATAACCGAGTGTGTGTATTTTTTTTTTTTTCTATGTGATTGAGGGAGGCAAAAGGCAGAACTGCCTATAGCGAGTGCCTCCCCCATAGTTGAAAGAGTGACAGGGCCAAAATCAAGGGACGTTCGAGCCAAAATGCCTGGACACACTGAGTTTGAAGCAATTTAAGTCATTGGAAGAGGGAAAGACTGATTCTGAGAGAGTTCCAGAGCTCAGCTGTTGAGTAGAAGAAAGTTTGAGAGGAACGTTTCACTCTTGGGTTGGAGAGTTGCACAGAGTAGGGGTGGGATTGAGTTGCAAGACGGGTACCACGTGCCCTACGTAAAGGAGGTGGTATACACTGGGAAAGCTCTGAGGAACACCGATTATTATAGTAGCGATAGAATAGCGAGAGAGATGCAACATTGCGGCGGAGAGAGAGAGATTTCAGAGAGTTGGTGAGTGGACGGGAGTTAATGATACGAAAGGCCTTCCTTTCAACTTTGTCTAGGAGAGCGGTGTGAGAGGAACCTCCCCACACATGTGAACAATACTCAATACAAGGACGCACTATGCCCCTGTACAGAGCAAGAAGCTGTGTAGGGAAAAAGAACCCCCTAAGGCGGTTGAGCACACCCAGCTTCTGGGAGGCTGCCTTAGCAAGACTGGTAATATGGTCCTTCCAACTGAGAGCAGAAGAAAAGGAGACGCCAAGAATATTGAGAGAAGATGAAAGATTGATTTTTGTATTGTTGAAGAATAAGGGATAGTCCGCTGGGAGTTCCTTACGGGTAGATAGATGGAGAAATTGGGTTTTGGAAGCATTAAAGGTAACAAGGTTTTCTCTGCCCCAATTGGAGATAGTATTTAGATCATAATTTAAGAGTTCTATGGCTTCATTACGTTTGTCGTTGAGGGATTGCTGGCTGGGGCGTTCTGAAAACTAATGGAGTAGTGTAAGGTTGAGTCGTCTGCATATGAATGGATGGGAATTGAGGTACAGTTGAGATCATTTATAAAAATTAGAAAAAGAATAGAAGATAGGACAGAGCCCTGAGGAACACCGGAGTTTATAGGGTGAGGAAGTGAACAATGGCCGTCCACAACCGCGGCTATGGAACGGCCGGAAAGGAAATTAGAGACAAAGGCACAGATGGAGGGATAGAAACCGAAGGAGGGTAGTTTAGAAATTAAAGATTTGTGCCAGACTCTATCGAAGGCTTTTGATATGTCTAGTGCAATAGAAAAAGTCTCACCGAAGTCCGAAGAAAGGAGGATGACCAAAAGTAGGCTCAGTGTGGCTTGAGGCCTCGTGGAGGGAGGGGTTGCCTCAATTTTCTCCATAATTCATGAATGGGCTGGTCCATCTATATTCGCGATTTTGACCAGAAAAATTATATTTTCACTTGTTTTATTGTTGTTACAGGTTACTATCTTCATAGTGAAGGTAAAATAGGCTCATATGAATAAGTAATAACGATATTTATCGTAAAATGACGATTATAGGCCTGAATGGAGCCAATATGCTCGCCCATGGGGAGCTAGTTCAATACCCCCCCCCTCGCCGTTTTCGGGTTAACCCATTTCCCTTGTAGTTTTAGTATTATTGCATATATTTGCTCCTGCGCACAACTCGGCGCATATTGTTGCCATTCCTTCTTTCAGCTAACAGGCGCATATTGTTGCCATTCCTTCTCTCAGCTGACAGAAACGTCAAACAGCCTGGCAGATTTGTAACTGTCATGGCCGCTTGTACAGGTTGTAGTCTCTCCTGTCAACAATTGGGGGACATTTTGCGAACTAAGGAAGCTACATGGGATTTTCTTGTTCAGCATTATACCGGTAAGTGCGATACATGTGGCAGTGAGAGCAAGGGCTAGTTTTGTATCCCACGTACTGAGTACTATGAACACGCAGTAGCTGGCATGCAAGGACTAGTTTTGTATCCCACGTACTGAGTACTATGAATCCGCAGTAGCTGGCATGCAAGGGCTAGTTTTGTATCCCACGTACTGGGTAGTATGAACCCGCAGTAGCTGGCATGCAAGGGCTAGTTTTGTATCCCACGTACTGGGTAGTATGAACCGTGCACAGTAGCTGGCATGCAAGGGCTAGTTTTGTATCCCATGTACTGGGTACTATGAACCCACAGTAGCTGGCATGCAAGGGCTAGTTTTGTATCCCACGTACTGGGTACTATGAACCCACAGTAGCTGGCATGCAAGGGCTAGTTTTGTATCCCACGTACTGGGTAGTATGAACCGTGCACAGTAGCTGGCATGCAAGGGCTAGTTTTGTATCCCACGTACTGGGTACTATGAACCCACAGTAGCTGGCATGCAAGGGCTAGTTTTGTATCCCACATACTAGGTCTAGGTTAGGTTGGGTTGTTTGGTTAGGTTAATATACTAGGTCTCGGAAAAAAGATTCGTAGTTGCGGTAGTACACTCGAACCTCGATACAACGGACTTTATGGGACCGTTACTAGTCCGTTGCCTGGAAAAGTCCATTGCTGGATATAGTATTCATATAAGGGGGCCGGAAATCAATATTTTTCATATAGAGCACATAAAATACTCACAAATCTCAACTGAGCTGCTTGGATAGCGAGAATATCCCAGGTATATTTAATAAACGTATATTAACCGAGTAATCTTGACCAAACCGATTCATATCTATTGTGTATTGCTTTGTTTACTGGTCTGACGAACGATCCGCAACACACACACACTGTGACCACGGGTCCAAAACTACTTTTATTATTTTGCTCAATCGATAAGCACTTGATTTATTAGTGGCCCCTCCATCATTGACGAACATGCCTATTACATAAGGCATCCTCTTCAAACACTAATCCGCCGTAGTTTGAATCTACCGCGCAGAGCATTTAAAAACTGAGGAGCCTTCATCATGAGCGCACGCGACCTCACTCATTATGAATTGGGTTCTCACTACAAAAAAACTTCGTAAAAAATAAAAACAAAAAGAAAATAAGAAGAACTATCTAATAAGCTTTCCATCATATCGTGGATGTACTTGTGTGGATCTCTGACCAGACGCTGATTCAGGCGTCATTCCTCCTTCTCTGCTCTGCGCTCAGCCTGCCCGGACGTGTCTCCCCACGCTCCGCTGGTTCCGCATTTGTTGCGTCCCTAGTGAGTTTTTTCTCATTTGTTTACTCCGGGATGTATCGAGTAAGGTTAGGATATGCGTAGCAGGAGTGTCCTGGGCTGGTTGCCCGCAGTGCAGTGTATTTTGGGTCGTGTGTTTGGGGCATCTATTTCGGATGTACCCTCGTGGTCCTGTTGTGGACATGTGAACTTTTTCACAGTTGAGTTAGCTTGTGATGCAGGCGGCTTTCATTACGCGTTAATTATTGCTGCCTTTTATCTTTCTGATGAGGTAAGCTTTGCTTACTGACATTCCCAGCGTATTTTTCTTCACTTAGTGAAGTTTTTTCTGGGTCCCGAGTCAGTCTTCCCTTTGCCGGAAGTATTTGCTACAGTGGTGTGTTGGCGGTGGTTCCTGTTGTGATATTTCCAGTGTTTTGTGTATATTTCAACATTTCTTATGCCGTCTACTTAGGCCTAGCCAGCCGCTCGTAGCTTTGCCACATGTACAAGTGTTATTGTTTATTATTTATAAATATGCCCTACTGTGTCATGTATATCCGGGTTTTAGTTGTGTATTGGCTAATTCCTCGGACTATGTTTGTTTCCTGGTTTAGTTGTGTATTGGCTAATTCCACGGATTATTGTGTGGACTTAGGTTAGTCGTGCGTGGCTTCCCTCGTGTCCGTTGTACGTTCAGATGGTGTCTGATCGGGGTGGGTTTCCTTCCGGCGGGTTTTTTCTCGGTTTCACCATGAAAAAACCCCAGCCGAGAGCCGTGTTGGGCCACACGTGGTTTTAACACAGGCTTGTGTCCCCGGCGATGAGGTGTCTGTGGCTCTCCAGGACTGCATCTCTGTGTTGGTGCCTGGTTTCAGGCCCCCTTTGATTCCCGGCGGAATGGCTGTACCCATCTATAAAACTTTGTTCATGCGAACATACGTTATGTAGTTTTTCTACCCGGTTTTACAAACCACATGAAAAACCTAGCTGTTGTTAAGGGCTTTCCTCCCCGGCGATCTTTTACAAAGAAGTGGGGACAGGAACTTATGGGGTTAACGTTTTGACATCTCACCCGGCGGGTGTACCTTGGTAGGGTGGGGTTAACGTTTTGACATCTCACCCGGCGGGTGTACCTTGGTAGGGTGGGATGAACAACTAAATCATTCAGTTCGTTAACCAATCCATTTTTTAAGTGATACTATATGTATCGCCGCCTTTACACTTACGGCGATTGAAGGTTTAATTAGGGTTAACATCGTTTTTCACACCCGGCGGGTGCTCCTAGGTGGAGGAAATAAGGAATTTACAATTCAATTTCGATTTAACCACTTAATTTAGTGATACGTTTAGGTATCGCCGCCTTCTAACTTACGGCGATCTTTTTGTGACAATTCGTTAGAAATCAGATCTCGTATCAGCCTGCCCTGTGTTATTCTACTAAAATATTTCAAGGGCCGGCGTCTTTATGGGGGGTTGTTTTTGTTCCAAAATTGAATCTTGAGACAGTCACCACCAGAAAGACTATAATCGCCATGCTGGACCGTTATATTATGTCAGAGGGTATTCTTCACTTTCTTCAAAAGATTTGTTTAGATATTCTGAACCCCGCCGCGTAGCGAGCTGTGATCGTTGTGTCATTACATCTCGTTATCCGGTGGGTTATTAACACTTGTGTGCGAACATGTTGGGTTAACCTTATGAGCATTAATTCCTGGAAATTTTCTTTTTTCCAGAGCTGGGCTCCGGCGGACCAATACAGACCCGGCGGTAGTTTTCCCCACCAGTCTCTGTCATGGCTACCTTGGCCCCAGTCTTTGCTTTATGCACTACCCCTGCATGTGCCGGTATCCCTATTTTTGCGCATACTCTTTGCATAAAGTGTGTTAAATGTCTAGACCGTTCAAGGGGTCTCTGGGTCATGCGTAATTGTTCTTTTTGCTCCCAATTAGCTGTAAAGGTCCTATGCGACAATGATAAGACCGCGGCGGTCGCGTTAAGAGAAGTTAGGCAACAGATGTCAGCCTACACTACGATTGTTGCGCATAAATCACTTCAATGTGACAACGTCCCTCTTTGGGATAGATTGCTCTTTGAACACCCTCCCCCTAAACGTTCCTCTAGAGTCACGAGTCATAAGCCGGCGGAGACTGGTCAGGGTTCTGTATCTTCTGCTGCTACACCGAAACGTCCAAGAGAGCCTACACCCCCGGCGTCCGCCTCCTCGTCTCGGGCGAGATCTCGGTCTAGGTCACCTCTCAGACGCCAGTCATCTAGTCTTGCCTCTTCACCAGCGAGTAAGAAGAGTAGGACGGAAAGTTCCACCAGTGGTCACGGCGATGAATCCTCCAAATCAAAGAGTAGTTCACGGTCACACCGTAGCCATAAATCCTCCAAAAAGGATTCCCATAAACGAAAGTCCTCCCTACATTCACCAGCTTCTAGTGCCTCTCATCGTACCTCTACCCCAGACAGAGTTTGTGTTAGGTCTCAAGGGTCCAGTGCGGTGCCTGTCCCTAAAGAGGATTTACCCATTAATATTTTAACCCTGGAATTGGAGAGTTCAGGGGGTTCAGTAATTGAGAATGTTTCAGACTCCCAAGAGAGTGTAGGCCAGGGCCTCGGTGTTTGGCGGTTTGCTCAGCCAGGGTTTGACCACCCACGTCCGACTCAAACGAGTCACACAGTAGCTGATGTCCACAGGGACGCGGCGATCCCATCCTCTATTCCTGACTTATCTTGGCAACAAGGTACCCCAGCTTCGGCGGGATCTTCTCAGGAGGATCAGGAGGAGAAAGACGAGGTTTCAATAATTTCGGAGATGGAAGGGCAAGAGTCAGGCTCAGGCTTAGACGCCGCGCAGAATATTAATGATTCACCTGTAAATTCATCATCAAACCAATTTGTTACTGCGCAAGAAATTAATGGGCTACTTAGTCATGCTTTATCTAAATTTTTTGGCCAACAACAGGAAACCCCCACAGTGGACTTGGGGGCTCCCATGACAGGTTCTACGGTACGGCCTCTGATGACTTCTATTGCTTTATCTAAGATCCCTAACCCCCCCACTCTGTCAACATCAGTGGTTACTAGGCCTGCTACGGCGGCATTGACAACTTCAAATGTAAGGGTCATAACGGATGTCAATCCACCCCCTCTAGACAAGGCGCCTCTCAGAAAGGTAGCTATGCCCTTGCTTTATGGACCAGACGAGTCATGGGTCCTTTTGACCCCCACTAAACCAGAGCTCGCCCAACCTACCTTGTCAGGGGAACTCCCAGTACCACGTGAGTGGGTCATCCAGGGCAATAAATCAAAGAAATTAAGGGCCTTGGATATTTTGGGAAATGTACTAGACGTAAACATCAAGGCTATACCTAGTTATTATCACCAAGACTATTTTGTGTATGCTACTAAGCCAGCTTTACCCCCTGCCTCAGCTGGATGGGTTTAATGATATTAAGACTCTGTCAGCTCTCACTCCTGAACTTGATTTACAGACCGTCACAGACGAAGCAGCTAATCCAGTCTTGAAGGTGGGGCAGTTGGGTCCAGGACCTTGGGTAGATTGGGAGATAGAGGCTCAAAACTTTGCAACCACATTTACTTCTAAATCTTCCCACCAGATCCCTCAAGATACTCATTCGTGGTTCTCCATGCCGGTAGGTTCTGCCGGCGGAGTCCCGTCAGCTTTGTTTTCTTTCCTAGCTGCCCCTAAGATTAATCTTTGTGAGCTAAAAGACCCTTTCACTACCCCTACCCCTACTCACCTAGACAGAGAATTTAGGCTAAGGGGGAAAGCTTTTCGCCTGTTCTCTCAGTACATAGTGTCTCAACAGGTGGCTAAGTCTTTACTGCGGTCCACTCAGGCAATCGCAGACGCGGATGCCAGAAGATCAGTTGAATTAGACTGCTCCTCCAGTCGTCAATCCAATCCTTGGGTGACATACGCACCGCCTTGCTTGAGGCGGTACGAGCAAGACAAGATCTCAGAATGTCTTTAGTTCGCAAGCTACCTGATCGCATTGCGAATCAGGTGGTCATGTCACCAGTGCTTACTCCCTCTTTAATGTCCCCTGAAGTGTGGCGAACGGTGTTCAATATGGCACAGGCCTTTAAACACAGTCCCACCCCTTCTAAGAAACCTGCCTTTAACTTCCCCAAACCCAGGCCAGCCAGGGGGATCTAAGCCCTTTCTTCCGCCTAAGTCCTCCCACTCCCCCCAAGGTCAGTACAGGCAGACAGAGTAGGTTTTCAGGTCAGAGAGGACGCGGCCAGAATAAGCCAGGTCAGGGCCAGTCTTCGGCCAACACCAGCCAGCCGGCAAAGCGTCCAGCACCACCAACCCCACCATCAAAAAACTAAAGTCTCTCTCACTCCCGGTGCCAACCTTAAGGCCGGAGGACCCGAGGGTAGTACAGCCGGCGAACCCTTGTCTGCTAACTGGGTCGTTCCGAACGTGTCACCAAGCATGGCCATTAAACACTTGGGCACGGATGGTGGCATGCAAAGGCATCACTTGGCAGTGGCTCCGGCGACCTCGCTTACGTCAACCGACAACGGCGAATTTTGTTTCTTTAGAGGTGGAGTCACTGGTCCAGGAAATGATTGCCAAGAATGTCATCATTCCGTTCCCCCCAAATTACCCTGTATTCACGTCCAAACTATTTTTGGTTCCCAAAAGGGACAGTGTTCAGATGAGGCCGGTCGTAGACCTGTCTTATCTGAACCTTCACATTCACAACGAATCTTTCAGAATGTTAACAGTACACCAAATCAGGCTAACACTTCCGCCGGGAGGTTGGATGTGTTCACTAGACCTGACAGACGCCTATTGGCACGTATCGGTCAACAAAAGATTTCAAAGGTTTTTGGCCTTACGGATCAGGCACCAAAATTTTGTTTTTCAAAGGATGCCGTTCGACTTGAACCTAGCACCTCGATTATTCACGAAATTAGTCCGGCAAGCCCTGATGCCATTGTTAAAACAGGGGATCAGAGTGTTGTGGTACCTAGACGACTGGCTGGTGGTGGCAGAGACACAACAATAATGCATCAAACATGGCAATATCATTTTAAATCATGTCAAAACTCTAGGCTTCAAGGTCAATCTGGTAAAGTCAAACCTTGTTCCCTCACGAGTAATTCAGTGGATAGGGCTGGTCTGGGACACGGCCGCTCTCACTCTGAGTCAGAGTGTGGACAATCGCAACAGGTTTCGCAGGAAACTGTTCATGTTTCTTCACAGTCTGACTACGACGCGGAGGGTCTGGGAGTCTCTGGTCGGCTCTCTCAACTGGATTCAACTAACTGTCAAGTTGGGCCGGTTGAAAGTAAAACTTTTAATATTGGAAGGCAACAAATATTTCCCACTCTTACCGGCGGGAAAATTATGGCCCATCCCGAAATTAATCCACACCTTACTAGCGGTCTGGGCAAAGAGAGAAACGTTGCACTCAATAATGTCATGGACCTCTCCTCCACCAACGGTATGGGTAGACACGGATGCGTCACACACAATAGGGTGGGGATTTCAGTCAAATCAGGGGCACCAGGGTCAGGGGCTTTGGTCCCACTTAGAAATCTCTCACATCAATGTCAAAGAATTACTAGTCCCCTTGTATTTCCTTCAGGCTCACGGCCCTGCGTTACGGGGCAAGTCGGTGGCCTTCAGAATGGACAATCTGAATGCAGTTCACTGTATTCAGAAACAAGGATCAACGAGGTCAAGGAGGTTGCTAAACGTGTTGGAAGAGATTTTTACTCTAGCCAACAGACTAGACATTTACCTTAACGCATCTTATCTCCCAGGCGTAGCGAACGTCTGGGCAGACGCTCTGTCCCGGAGACAGAGCACGACAGTAGAATGGGAGCTCAAGCAACCCATTTTCAACCTAATGATTGCAGAGCTCTCCCATCCACAAGTGGATCTTTTTGCATCCGAGGAGACTCACATATAGAGGAGATATAGATATAGATATAGAGATATAGATATAGAGGAGCACATTATTGAGAGGAAAGCTAGGGATAAGGAAGAAATTAATAAGGTAAAAACATTGATCAAGCATGTCGATGAAGAAGGAAACAACTGGAGAGATGATATTGAAGAAGTTAGGAGAATGGGTAAATATAGTAAGGGAAACACAAGGCCAATGAGAGTGCAGTTTAGGTCTAGGGTAACAGTGGATGCAATAATGAACGTAACATGGAGACTTAACTTGACCAGCAAGTTTAAGAAAATTACAATTAGAAAAGATATGAGTATTGAGGATCGAAACATAAGAAAGGAATTGCAAACCGAGGCAAATGTAAAGAATGGAGAAAGGACGAAAGAAGACGAAAAGAAGTTTTTCTGGAGAGTGTGGGAGGGAAAACTAAAGAAATGGTATATAAAGCGAAGGGACGAAGTAGGGAAGGAAAGGGAGATGGTGCGGGTGACGGGGGAGAAGGCAGAGGGAGGGGAGGTGGAGATAGAGAGAGAAACAGTCCAAGTGGAGGCAGAGGGAGGGGAGGTGGAAACGGAGCGAGAAACAGTCCAGGTGGAGACAAGAGGAGAGGAGACAAGCTAGGAAATAAATTGGGAGGGGTACGTACAAAAAAGAAAGGAACGGGCAGGGAGAGAAAAATAGGGAAAATACTGGAAATGCTAAGTTCATGTATACAAATATTGATGGGTTAATTTCCAAAAAGATTGAGTTTGACGAATATGTAAAGAGAGAGAGGCCCGGGGTAGTATGTTTGACTGAAACTAAGCTTAACCAGGAGGTAGACACGAATATAATTAGTTGTGCAGGATACAGTACATGGAGAAGAGACAGGTTAGGAAAGCTAGGAGGAGGAGTGTTGATCATGGTAGATAATAAAATTACTGCTAAAGAATTAAAACTTGGTGATAGCATTGCTGAAGTGGTAGCAGTTGAAATTGAGGATAATGATAGGTCAAAATTGGACATCGTATCAATGTATTTACCTCCTAAGACTAAATCTTGGAGCAATGATGAATATAATGAATTAATTTTGGAAACCTTGCGTATGTTAGAAATTATTTGTAAAAGGAAAAATAGGCTTATTCTTGCAGGGGACTTTAATTGCGGGGAGGTGGATTGGGAATGTTTGGATGCGGGTTCAAATGAAAATACTTGGGGTAGCAAATTTCTTGAACTAACAATGGGGTATCTATTAACACAACACGTTACGGAAAATACAAGATTTAGAGGAGGTGATGAACCATCAAGACTTGACTTACTATTCACCAAAGACCCCCAAGAAATAAAGAACCTAACATATTTGAGTCCCATGGGAAAAAGTGATCATGCTGTGATTGAATTTGAATTGACAGTGGAATTTCTGGAAGGCAGAGAGGAGGAACATAGGGAATTTAGACTAAATTATAGTAAGGCGGATTATGAATCATTACGAGGAACTTTGCAAATATGGATTGGTCATTTATTGAGCAAGAACAGAATATTCAGGTAAAATACACCATGTTACTAGACATTTACAGGGAGGGGGTAGATAAATATGTACCAACATTTAAGGATGGAAAGCTGGCTAAGGAGAAAGAGTGGTTTAACATGCGATGTCACATTGCCCAGAACAAAAAGGACTCTGCATGGAATAAAGTGAGAAGGAGACACACTGAGGAAAAATGGGATGAGTATAAGAATGCTAGAAACAACTATGTCAAGACTATAAGAGAGGAGAAAAAGAACTTTGAAAAAGATATAGTAAACAAATGTAATAAAGAACCCAAACTGTTCTATAGTTATATCAACGGTAAACTAAAATAAAGGACAAAATAACAAAGCTTAGGGTAGAGGGTCAATTATATGAACACAGTGGGTATGTGTGAAATTATGAATCATACATTAACATCCGTGTTTGTGGAGGAGGATGACTATGTAGAACCTGTGGTGGAATTGAATGAGATACAGGGACTAGAGTCGATAGAAGTCAACAAGGATGAACTAAAATCATTGTTGGAAGAATTGGACGTGAGAAAATCTATGGGCCCAGATAACATTGCTGGATGGGTATTAAGAGAATGTTCTGAACAACTAGTGAGACCTATTTTTAATATTGTTCAATACTCATTAAACAAGGGGGAGCTTCCCTTAGAATGGAAACAAGCAAATATAACTCCAATATATAAAAGTGGAAATAAAGAAGACCCGCTAAATTATCGACCGGTATCCTTAACGAGTGTTATATGCAAGCTTTGTGAAAAGATTATTAGAAAAAGATGGGTGGGTATGTTGGAGGAGAGGGAAATAATTTCAAGCAAGCAGTTCGGGTTCAGAAAAGGTCATTCGTGTACCACAAATTTGTTGAGTTACTATGATAGGGTAATTGACATTGTACAAGGGAGGGAGGGGTGGGTAGATTGTATCTACTTAGATTTCAAGAAGGCATTTGATAAGGTGCCTCATAAGAGATTGTTGTGGAAGCTCAGGACTGTGGGGCGGTTGAGGGAGTATTATTAAAGTGGATGGAAAACTATTTAATTGGGAGGGAAATGCGAACAGTAATAAAAGGAAAGTACTCCTCGTGGAAAAGGGTAAAAAGCGGAGTGCCTCAAGGATCGTGTTGGCCCCAATCATGTTTTTGGTTTTCATCAACGACCTTCAATGGGAATAGACTCATATATCTATGTTTGCTGATGATGCAAAACTAATGAAGCATATTACAAGTAGGAGTAGTTGTGAAGAATTACAGAGAGATCTAGATAAGTTATATGAGTGGAGTCAAACTTGGAAAATGGAATTCAACACGAGTAAGTGTCAGGTTCTTGAGATGGGAAAAAGTAAATATAGACCTTCTTGGGGATATAAAATAGGAGATGAAATAATTAGTAAAGCTGTGAAAGCAAAAGACCTAGGGGTAGTTGTGGCAGACAGCTTGTCACCTGAACAGCATATAAATAATAACTGGTGAAACCTATGGAGTGTTGACTAACATGAGAATAGCTCTGAATTATTTAGATGAAGAGATGTTAGCAATAATGTTAGGGACAATAATACGACCAAGACTGGAGTATGCAGCAGTGGTGTGGTCTCCACACCTTATAAAACATAATAAAAAACTGGAAAGAGTTCAGAGAGTTGCCACTAAGATGATAGCTAGCCTTAGAGACCTACCTTATGAGGAGAGATTGGAGAGGCTAAAGCTGCTAACGCTGAGGGAGAGAGAGAGAGAGGTGACATGATCATGATGTTTAAGTGTGTGAAAGGTTTTGAGAAGATCGACAAGGGAGATTTTGTGGTGAGGGACGAGGGAAGAACCAGGGGTCATGATTGTAAGTTGAGGAAAGTTATATGTAAGTCTGATGTAAGAAAGTTCAGCTTCCCGTATAGAAGCATTGAGTGTTGGAATAAGTTGGATGGGGAGGTGGTGGGAGCAAGAAATATCCAAACTTTTAAAGCAAAATTGGATAAATGTAGAGAGAGACAGGACAACACGAGCTTAGGCTCAAATCCTGTATACTACAATTAGGTGAGTTAGGTGAGTACAAACTCCCTCTATACCTCAACCGCCGGGCGAAAACGCCGGCAGGGGGGCCAGACGCCCTAGTGACAGACTGGAACAGATGGAGCTCCATCTATCTGTTTCCGCCGCCAGATGCGTCACTAATGTGCCACGTAGTGAACAAACTACGAGATTATCGAGGCTTAGTCTCGCTAATCGCGCCCCTGTGGCCGGCGCAGTTGTGGTACCAGCAATTGAAAACGTGGTGCCCGGACCCGGTGTCGCTCCCGGTCGGGTATTTCCACTTAGACACGATTGGCAACCTAGCGACCTCGCTGACTTTTGCATTATGGACATTCAGGAGGCCAAGTGGCTAGCACCATACGGTAGAGATGTGACCAATAAATTAATCAATCAATATACTCAGTCTACGAAACGACAGTATCACTCACATTGGCAAGCCTTTACTTCTTGGATCATCAGAACGGAACAGACTGTGCCGTCAGTGGCTTTAGTTTTCAATTATTTAAATTATCTGTTTGAGCAGAAACATTTATCTGTGGTAACATTGAAAAATCACTTAACTGCGATTAGAGTGCCCTTTTTAGACCTTACAGGTCTCGCCATACCGGTAGCGGAGGAAACAGGTTTTATGAGGGCATGTTTTAAACTTCGCCCACCTCCCCGTCAGCTCATGCCTACTTGGTCTCTGGACAAAGCTTTGTCTTTACTTCACTCTCGTCTGTACCAAAATACTGCAGACTTTGCATTACTCTTAAAAAAGGCGGTTTTCCTTTTGGCTTTGGCCACCGGGAACAGAGTGTCTGAGCTGGCGGCGATGAGCAACACACCTAATTGCCTTAGGTTTGGTAGACTTAATGAATGTATTTACATTGCACCTTCCCCAGGTTTTGTAGCCAAGAATGAGCACAGTGCACACGTGTTTTCTGAGTTCACGGTGCCGGCGTTAAAAAGGGGAAAGGTGCATCATAATCTATGTCCAGTGCAAGCTCTAACCAAATATTTGAGAGTAGCTCCTCTAAACCCCCAAGGTGCTTTATGGGTAGCAAGTACGGGTAAAGGCTTACTAAAACGGCGATTAGCCTCTCTTCTGGTCGAAGTCATTAAAGAGAGTAATCCCGGCGTTGTGGGTCAGGCCCACGATTTACGCAAATGGGCAGCCTCTTTACGTTTCCTGAATTTTTTTTCAGTAGAAGATATTGCGTCCACTCAGTTGTGGGCGTCTAATCATATGTTTTTGTCTAGATACTTGTCAGTTGCTCTAGACAAACCTTCCTTACCATGTATAGCTTTAAGGCAGAGGGTCTAGGTGGCCCTGCAGTCACTTTTGTTTACTTTCACGGGAAAGGGGGGGGGGGGGGGGGGGGTGCAGTCAGTTGACATAGGACACCCTAGACCCCGCCGGAGTATGAGAGCTGTGATACAATTTATGGTTAATTTGATACGAAAATTTCTCAGCGAGAAATTGTGCTAGTACAATGTTAGTACAAAACAACGGGGTTGTTATAGTAGTTTTAGCTGCGAAAGCAATTTAATATTAGAACAGTGGAGATCCTTTGCAATTTATCTCCACGATTATTTTGGGGTTTATTATGTGCACATATAAACTGATAACTTGTTATTTTTGTCACCACTCGTTGAGTGGGGTGCCTTTGTATTTACCTAATTGTATTTACCTAATTGTAGTTTACAGGAGTTGAGCTAAGCTCGTGTTGTCCCGTCTCTCAGTCTACTTTTTATCCAATTTTTTCTTGAAAATATGGATGTTCCTTGCCCCTACCACCTCCTCCTCCAGCCCATTCCATTTGTCAATACATCTATAGGGGAAGCTAAACTTCCTGATATCGTTCTTGCAGGTAGGTCTTTTTACTTTGTAGCTGTGGCCTCTAGTTATTCCTGTATCCATAATTAATATATCCTCCCTATCCAGCCTCTCCAGCCCCCGGGTACATTTGTACATCATTATCATGTCTCCCCTCTCTCTCCTCTCTTTTAGACTCGGTAGATTTAATTTGTCTAGCCTCCCTTCATATGGCAGTTCTCTGAGACTTGGAACCAATCTAGTGACTGCTCTCTGGATTCTTTCTAACTTGTGAATATGCTTCTTTAGATGCGGGGACCACACCACTGCTGCATACTCCAATCTTGGTCTAATCATACTCTTCATAATTTTCGCTACCATGGTCTCATCCAAATAGTTCAGAGCAACTTTCATATTCCCGGCCATTGCATACATTCCGCTAAAGAGCTTGTTAATATGTTTCTCTGGCGACAAATTATCTTGTATAATCAACCCTAAATCTTTTTCTTTTTCGGCCTTGCTAATTTTATTATCTCCCATCCTGTACTCCCAATTTGGTCTATTCACACTTCTTCCCATATTTAACACATGACATTTACTTATATTAAATTTCATTTTCCACTTGGTGCTCCATTCGTATATTTTATCTAAATCCCCTTGCAGCTCCTCACAACTACTTTTATTGTTATTTGTCTCATAATTTTTACGTCATCTGCAAACATTGACATGTAAGAGTTTATGCCTATCGGCAGGTCATTCACGTACATAAGGAACATGAGAGGTGCCAACACAGATCCCTGCGGCACACCACTCTCAACTTTCCGCCACGATGAGTAAGTTCCTCTAATGTTGGTCCTCATTTCCCTATCTGTTAAATAGCTCTCCATCCATTTCAGCAAACTCCCCCTGACACATCCTAGCGTCTCAAGCTTAGATAACAATCTCTTATGTGGTACCTTATCGAATGCTTTGGAAAGGTCTAAGTAGACGCAGTCCACCCATCCGCCTCTTTCTTGGAGTACATCTATCACCCTACTGTAATAACATAGCAAACTGGTAACACAAGATGTCCCTTCTCTGAATCCAAATTGCTTTGGGGTTATTATTTTCTTTCTCTCCAACATTTTCATCCATCTCTTCCTAATTAGCTTTTCACAAATCTTGCATACAATACTAGTAAGTGAAACTGGTCTATAGTTTAGAGGGTCCTCAGGGTTTCCATTCTTGTATATCGGAATGATATTAGCTCTTTTCCATTCAACAGGAACCTGTCCTTTATCTAAGGAAGCTTGAATTATGTCCCTCACTGGCTCCACTAATTGCTCTGCACACTCCTTTAAAACCCAGGCAGACACTTCATCCGGTCCCATAGCTTTCCTTACTTCAAGTCCTCTCATCGCAGATAACAGCTCATCTCTAGTTATTTCAATCTTACTAAGACCACTCTCCAGTACTCCCGCCTGTGGTTCGTCAAAACCTTCCTCTCTAGTAAAAACTGACCCCAATTTGTTATTCATTACCTCACACATGTCCGATACATTTTCATACGTCCTAGCATCAACTCTTAATTTAGTAATTTGTTTCTTTACCTTCAACTTACTGTTTATATATTTATAAAATAATCTAGGGTCACTTTCACATTTATTTACTATGTTCTTCTCATAGTTCATTTTAACTTGCCTAATTATGTTAACATATCTATTCCTCTCCTGTTTATATTTATTCCGATTACTCTCAGTGTTCCTTCTTCTTAATCTAGCCCAAGCTGCATCACGCCTACCCAAAGCTCTTTTGCATTTCAAATTAAACCAATCTTTCTGCTTATTAAATTTCCAGTTTTATATCTTGGGACAAACATATTGGTTCCTACTCTATAAATTTCGAGGAATCTACTATATTTACCTTGTACGTCCCGTTCCTTCAAAATAAGATCCCAATCTACTCCCTCTAAATATCTTTTCAAGGATACATAATCAGCTTTACTATAATTTAATCTGTCATTTATGTAGCTATTGTCTAATCTATTGGCATTACTCGAGGTCAACTTCCATTTTAGTAATAGGTGATCACTTTTACCTACAGGACATAGATAGTTTATATCACTAATTTCGTGAGGATCTTTTGTAAAAATCAGATCGAGTTTAGAAGGTTCGTTATTACCCCTCATTCTTGTATTTTCCTTCACATGTTGTGTAAGTACATTTTCCGTAACCAACTCCACTAGCCGACTTCCCCAAGATCTCTGATTTGGCCCTGCATCTCCCGATTCCCAATCAACCTCACTACAGTTGAAATCTCCTACCAAGATCAATCGATTCTTCCTTAAAAGCAATCTTCTCAACGACTGAATCATATCCTCTACCATCTCCTCAAACTCCAACTCCCTCCATGCTCTGGTCTTTGGTGGCATGTAAGCTACTGCTATGTCTAGCTTTTTTCCTTCTATATCATTGAGTTCAACTGCCATTATTTCTGCCTTGTCATTATTTAACTCCACGTGCTTTGCTGTCATAGGGTTCTTAACTAATACTGCCACTCCACCTCCCCTTTTACCCTTTCTATCATTTCTCCATATATTATATCCTTCACTAAACACTATATTGCTGTCAAAGTCCTGGTTCAGCTTTGTCTCTGTCAAACAGACTATCTGTGGTTGATCTTTTCTTAATATATTATCTAACTCTACCTTTTTACTGTTTATTCCATCTATATTAGTGTAGTAGCACAGTATATTTGAATCCACCTCCTTGTTTCTCTTCCCTCTCTGCCTCCTACCAGGTTCACCTCCTCCTCCTCCATCCCTTCCCTGACCCAGTTCCACCTCCCCCACTAATTCTATTCTCCTCCCCCCTCTCTCTCCCTCTGTTCCACCCTCTCCACCACATCCTGGCTCTCTCTCCGGTCCCCTGCTCCCTGCATTATCTCTCGCTCCGTCTCCTTGCTTTGACTTCGTACTTGTCTCTCTGTCTCTTTCCCTATCACTCCTCTTACTTTCGGTTCTTGGTGGCTCCTGATGTACCACTTCCTTACTTGCCCTTCCCTTATTCTCCAAAAAAAATTCTTCTTTTGCTCTTCAGACAACTTTCCATTCTCTTCATCAGCCTTAGCTTGGAGTTCCCTTAACTGTTCTCGTTCTTCTACACTTAGGTCCTTTTTAACCCTTATATGATTCAGCTCTGTCGAATTTAATTTCCAGCTCACATTGGCTACTGCTTCTGCTGTTGATCTAAACTTTAGTTCCACTCTTAGTGGTCTCATCTCGCCCTTCTTATATATTCCTAACCTTCTCACCTCCTCCAGTTCTTTTACCCATCCATAACCCTCGTCTAAGTAATCCAGTATCCCCTTGACTTTCACAACATCCCTTTCCTTTCTTACCTTCATATCTGCCAGGTGCTCTTCCACATCTCCAAAGATTACTACACACTTACCTCTATCTATTGTCTCTCTCACTACCTTCTCTTTCTTCTTTAAAACTTGCACTACATTTTTTTCAAACTCTTTCTTTTCCTTTTCTCTCTCTTCCTTCTGCTCCTTCACAATTTCTTCAAGGGCTACCATCGTGGCACTCTCTACCCTTGTCCACTCATTTTTTACCTCACTAATTCCTTTTACTTCCTCACTCAGGTGGCCCTCATATTCCTTAAGCTGAGCCTTGAGTGCCACATTTTCCGACGCTAACTCGTCTACTCTGGCCATCACTGCCTCTAGGCTGTCACTTACTGGCCTAGGCCTATCCACCCCGCTAGTAACGCCACACATATCGGACAAAACTTCTACTTTAGCCCCTAACTCCTTCCTCCAATTTTCCATCACTCCCCTCCATCTCACAAGACCCATTAATTGTTTTTTCATACTTGCCAACTGATCATCCTTGTCCTCGGTGATAAAGCCTTCAAATTCATAATCCTCCTCATCCCCAGCTAGGCTTTCACGCCTTCCCGCCATCGCGAGGTGGTCGTCTGCCAGCCTAAAAACAACAATCGCCCCACTATCCCATCTCACTCCAGGAACTGTTTTACTTAATCCATATTTTCAATTACTTGGAATATCCAATTAAATCTGAATTGCTCATAAAACACCTAATTACTTATTGAAATGCACATATAAATTTCCGGGACAACACTTAGACACTCCTATCAACTTCACACAAGGTAACTCATTATCGGGGAGCAGCTGCGAGGTGTTGACAGCTCGGAGGTCGGCGGAGGTGTGTAACTACAGATCTGTGTTCAGAATCTTAAGGGTTACCCATTTTTTGTCAGGCAGGCTTCTTTGAAGCACACACCTGCCTGAACCCCTTTTTCTTGTATATTTCCGGCCTACGCCGTATTTAACACCTTACGAGCGGCCTATGCGGTTTATTTATGTGTACCGCACAGCGGGGTGTTTTTAGCCAAAATAGGGCTGTTTACGTGATCATTTTCATGCCTAAATAAGACCCAGAACGTAAAACAAGTACCTATCCCTGAAAGGGCATAAACAGAGCTTTCGAATGACACCATAACGATCCTTGTATATTGGATAGTTTTCTTGCAATAACCGTGCAACGCGAGTGCAAAAAGCAGGTAATTCGGTACTTTCAGTACATAATTGAGTATGTAGCGAGTGAGAGAGGGAGGAGGGAGCTGAGATTTGTGTCAGTAGGTTCGCCGCGGTGGTCTGGAGCAGTCATACGCTCGCTAGTCTCCTGCCACCACTTGTCTCTCTCTCTCTCAGCCACATTACGTGCTGAAATTGCCACTCGAGTTATGTCGAGCGCCGCCACATAGTCCAGCTTTATTTAACTCGACTTATGTTGCTCGCCGCTAAATAAGGGTTAAATATATTTTTTCAAAAGTAAGAATACTATGTGGTTGTTTTTATTATCTGCTTTTCTAGAGTTATGATATGATTACGAATGTCCCCTCCAGTCTTAGAAATCAGGCATGTTCGTCAATGATGGAGGGGCCACTAATAAATTATAGGTTTGACTCCTGTAAGGAGATAAAGAAAACCTAATATTTAGTAGTGGCCCCGTAATCATTGACGACTGGGGCCCTCCCGACCGTCCCCTTCCCATTCGTTGATGTATTGAGGATTTTGGTTTACTTGATATGTCAGTGAAGGAGGAATGACGCCTGAATCAGCGTCTGGTCAGAGATCCACACAAGTACATCCACGATATGATGGAAAGCTTATTAGATAGTTATTCTTATTTTCTTTTTGTTTTTATTTTTTACGAAGTTTTTTCGTAGTGAGAACCCAATTCATAATGACTGAAGCCATGATGAAGGCTCCTCAGTTTTTAAATGCTCTGCGCGGTAGATTCAAACTACGGCGGATTAGTGTTTGGAGAGGATGCCTTATGTAATAGGCATGTTCGTCAATGATTACGGGGCCACTACTAAATATTAGGTTTTCTTTATCTCCTTACACGAGTCAAACCTATAATATAGAAAATTCTAGTCTTTACCATTCACATGGTAAAAGTGATTTTTGCCTCCTGATATATATCTAAGCTAGGTTAGACCATTTCTTGGTCTGGCTAGCTAATGATAAAAGTAGTTTTCGACCGGCGGTCACACTGTGTGTGTGTGTGTGTGTGTGTGTGTGTGTGTGTGTGTGTGTGTGTGTGTGTGTGTGTGTGTGTGTGTGTGTACTCACCTAATTTTTTTTTTTTTTTTTTTTTTTTTTTTTTTGTAGTATACAGGATTTGAGCCTAAGCTCGTGTTGTCCTGTCTCTCTCTCTACATTTATCCAATTTTGCTTTAAAAGTTTGGATATTTCTTGCTCCCACCACCTCCCCATCCAACTTATTCCAACACTCAATGCTTCTATACGGGAAGCTGAACTTTCTTACATCAGACTTACATATAACTTTCCTCAACTTACAATCATGACCCCTGGTTCTTCCCTCGTCCCTCACCACAAAATCTCCCTTGTCGATCTTCTCAAAACCTTTCACACACTTAAACATCATGATCATGTCACCTCTCTCTCTCCTCTCCCTCAGCGTTGGCAGCTTTAGCCTCTCCAATCTCTCCTCATAAGGTAGGTCTCTAAGGCTAGCTATCATCTTAGTGGCAACTCTCTGAACTCTTTCCAGTTTTTTATTATGTTTTATAAGGTGTGGAGACCACACCACTGCTGCATACTCCAGTCTTGGTCGTATTATTGTCCCTATTATTTTGCTAACATCTCTTCATCTAAATAATTCAGAGCTATTCTCATGTTAGTCAACACTCCATAGGTTTCACCAGTTATTTTATTTATATGCTGTTCAGGTGACAAGCTGTCTGCCACAACTACCCCTAGGTCTTTTGCTTTCACAGCTTTACTAATTATTTCATCTCCTATTTTATATCCCCAAGAAGGTCTATATTTACTTTTTCCCATCTCAAGAACCTGACACTTACTCGTGTTGAATTCCATTTTCCAAGTTTGACTCCACTCATATAACTTATCTAGATCTCTCTGTAATTCTTCACAACTACTCCTACTTGTAATATGCTTCATTAGTTTTGCATCATCAGCAAACATAGATATATATGAGTCTATTCCCATTTGAAGGTCGTTGATGAAAACCAAAAACATGATTGGGGCCAACACCGATCCTTGAGGCACTCCGCTTTTTACCCTTTTCCACGAGGAGAACTTTCCTTTTATTACTGTTCGCATTTCCCTCCCAATTAAATAGTTTTCCATCCACTTTAATAATACTCCCTCAACCCGCCCCACAGTCCTGAGCTTCCACAACAATCTCTTATGAGGCACCTTATCAAATGCCTTCTTGAAATCTAAGTAGATACAATCTACCCACCCCTCCCTCCCTTGTACAATGTCAATTACCCTATCATAGTAACTCAACAAATTTGTGGTACACGAATGACCTTTTCTGAACCCGAACTGCTTGCTTGAAATTATTTCCCTCTCCTCCAACATACCCACCCATCTTTTTCTAATAATCTTTTCACAAAGCTTGCATATAACACTCGTTAAGGATACCGGTCGATAATTTAGCGGGTCTTCTTTATTTCCACTTTTATATATTGGAGTTATATTTGCTTGTTTCCATTCTAAGGGAAGCTCCCCCTTGTTTAATGAGTATTGAACAATATTAAAAATAGGTCTCACTAGTTGTTCAGAACATTCTCTTAATACCCATCCAGCAATGTTATCTGGGCCCATAGATTTTCTCACGTCCAATTCTTCCAACAATGATTTTAGTTCATCCTTGTTGACTTCTATCGACTCTAGTCCCTGTATCTCATTCAATTCCACCACAGGTTCTACATAGTCATCCTCCTCCACAAACACGGATGTTAATGTATGATTCATAATTTCACACATACCCACTGTGTCTTCATATAATTGACCCTCTACCCTAAGCTTTGTTATTTTGTCCTTTATTTTAGTTTTACCGTTGATATAACTATAGAACAGTTTGGGTTCTTTATTACATTTGTTTACTATATCTTTTTCAAAGTTCTTTTTCTCCTCTCTTATAGTCTTGACATAGTTGTTTCTAGCATTCTTATACTCATCCCATTTTTCCTCAGTGTGTCTCCTTCTCACTTTATTCCATGCAGAGTCCTTTTTGTTCTGGGCAATGTGACATCGCATGTTAAACCACTCTTTCTCCTTAGCCAGCTTTCCATCCTTAAATGTTGGTACATATTTATCTACCCCCTCCCTGTAAATGTCTAGTAACATGGTGTATTTTACCTGAATATTCTGTTCTTGCTCAATAAATGACCAATCCATATTTGCAAAGTATCCTCGTAATGATTCATAATCCGCCTTACTATAATTTAGTCTAAATTCCCTATGTTCCTCCTCTCTGCCTTCCAGAAATTCCACTGTCAATTCAAATTCAATCACAGCATGATCACTTTTTCCCATGGGACTCAAATATGTTAGGTTCTTTATTTCTTGGGGGTCTTTGGTGAATAGTAAGTCAAGTCTTGATGGTTCATCACCTCCTCTAAATCTTGTATTTTCCGTAACGTGTTGTGTTAATAGATACCCCATTGTTAGTTCAAGAAATTTGCTACCCCAAGTATTTTCATTTGAACCCGCATCCAAACATTCCCAATCCACCTCCCCGCAATTAAAGTCCCCTGCAAGAATAAGCCTATTTTTCCTTTTACAAATAATTTCTAACATACGCAAGGTTTCCAAAATTAATTCATTATATTCATCATTGCTCCAAGATTTAGTCTTAGGAGGTAAATACATTGATACGATGTCCAATTTTGACCTATCATTATCCTCAATTTCAACTGCTACCACTTCAGCAATGCTATCACCAAGTTTTAATTCTTTAGCAGTAATTTTATTATCTACCATGATCAACACTCCTCCTCCTAGCTTTCCTAACCTGTCTCTTCTCCATGTACTGTATCCTGCACAACTAATTATATTCGTGTCTACCTCCTGGTTAAGCTTAGTTTCAGTCAAACATACTACCCCGGGCCTCTCTCTCTTTACATATTCGTCAAACTCAATCTTTTTGGAAATTAACCCATCAATATTTGTATACATGAACTTAGCATTTCCAGTATTTTCCCTATTTTTCTCTCCCCTGCCCGTTCCTTTCTTTTTTGTACGTACCCCTCCCAATTTATTTCCTAGCTTGTCTCCTCTCCTCTTGTCTTGTGTGTGTGTGTGTGTGTGTGTGTGCGTGCGTGCGTGCGTGCGTGCGTGCGTGCGTGCGTGCGTGCGTGCGTGCGTGCGTGCGTGCGTGCGTGTGTGTGTGTGTGTGTGTGTATTTACCTATTTGTATTTACCTATTTGTAGTATACAGGAGTTGAGCTTTTTAGGCTCGTATTGTCCCGCTTCCTGAGTTACAATTATCTAACTTTGCCTTAAAAATATGAATGTTTTTGGCACACACCACTTCCTCTTCCAACTGATTCCACTTACTTATACTTCTGTAAGGGAAACTATACTTTCTCACATCTCCTTTACATCTTCCTTTCATTAGTTTATATCTATGCCCCCTAGTTCTACCATTATCTTTCACAATATAACCCTTCTTGTCCACCTTTTCGAGTCCTCTCACACATTTGTACATCATAATCATATCGCCTCTCTCCCTCCTATCCATTAGAGATGGTAAATCTAATTTCTTTAATCTCTCCTCATATGGTAATTCTCTCAGTTCTGGTATCATCCTAGTTGCAGCTCTCTGAACCTTCTCCAGCTTCTTTATATGCTTTTTTAGATGTGGTGCCCACACCACTGCCGCATACTCCAGTCTTGGTCTCACCAATGTTTTTATTATTTTCTCCAGCATCTCCTCGTTTATATAGTTAAAGGCTATTTTTATTCTGTTTAGCAGTCCATATGTTTCTCCCACTATCTTATTAATATGATTCTCAGGTGAAAGATCACTCCTAACAGTTATCCCTAAGTCCTTTTCTTTCTCTGATGGGTTAATAGTGTTTTCTCCTAACTTATATTCCGTATGAGGCCTTCTTTTACTTACTCCCATTTCCACTACATGACATTTATTTGTGTTAAATTCCATTTTCCACTTCTTGCTCCATTGATCTATCCTATCCAAATCCCTCTGTAATTCCCTACCACTGTTTTCATCTTCTATACGCTTCATGATCTTGGCATCATCTGCAAACATATTCATATATGCATTTATATCCTTTGGCATGTCGTTAATGTATATTAGAAACATTATGGGAGCCAGCACCGCTCCCTGCGGAACTCCACTTGTGACATCTTTCCACGTAGAAAATTTATCTCTGATAGTAGTCCTCATCTGTCTCCCTGAAAGATAGTCCTCCATCCAATTTAACAAACTACCCTGAATCCCTCCATACTCTTTTAATTTCCACTTCAGCCTGCTATGCGATACTCTGTCAAAAGCTTTCTTCATGTCAATATATACGCAATCCACCCATCCATCTCTCTCTTGTAATATGTCAACCACTCTGTCATAAAAACTGAGTAGATTTGTAACACATGAGGTACCCTCCCTGAATCCAAATTGCCTGTTAGATAGTAGATTATTCTTTTCCAAGTAAATCATCCATCTTTTCTTAATTATTTTCTCACAGATTTTGCACACTATACTAGTAAGTGACACAGGTCGATAATTCAATGGATGTTCCCTGTTCCCACCTTTATAAATCGGTACGATGTTGGCTCTCTTCCAGTCCATTGGTAATTTTCCCACTTCCAGAGAGTATTTCATTATCTCATATAAGGGTTTCACTAGTTCGTCAGCACATTCTTTCAAAATCCATCCCGCTACATTGTCAGGTCCCACTGCTTTTTTCACATCTAGTCCTTTCATTATTTCTACTAGCTCCTCTGGGAGAAAATTAATCTCTCCCAGTTTATCACCAATTTCACCTACCGGTACTTCTTCAAAGTTATCATCTTTAGTATATACTGAGTGTAGTGTATTGTTCATAATTTCACACATATTCTGGTCGTCATCATAAGTGGTCCCCTCAACCTTCAACCTGACTATTCTATCCCTTACCTTCATTTTACTATTTATAAACCTATAGAACAGCTTAGGATCACTCTTACATTTTTTCACAATGTTCTTCTCATATTCTCTGGCTTCTTGTCTCCTGATTGCAGCATATACATTTCTTAATCTCTTGTATCTGTTCCAAGTTTCTCTATTACACCTTTTTCTAGCTGCCTTCCATGCTTGGTCTCTCTTTTCCTTGGCTTTCCTACATTTTTCATTAAACCAATCCTTTTCCTTCGCTGACCTATTACCTTGTTTAGGGACATATTTATTAACTCCTTCATATATTGTTTTAAATACTCCATACTTCTCGTCTACACTATTTCTCTGATGTATTTCACTCCAGTCAACATCTCTAAAGTATTGTCTCAGTGATTGGTAGTCTCCTTTTGCATAGTCAAACCTAGTTTCCTTGTGCTCCTCCCTCTCCTCCATATTGGAATAACCCAATAGGATTTCTATATCCATTACAACGTGATCGCTCTTGCCTAAAGGTGGTAAGTATTTTATATCAGAAATTACATCTGGGTCTCTAGTAAACATTAGGTCCAATCTGGATGCTTCATCATTTCCCCTTCTTCTTGTATTTTCCTTTATATTTTGCACTAATAAATTTTCTGTTACCATATCCAGTAGCCTATACCCCCACGAGTTCACGTTGCTACCAGCTTCTCTCTGCTCCCAATCCACCTCTTTACAGTTGAAGTCCCCTACTATAATTAATTCATTGTTTCTACGAGTTAATTTTTCAATACAAATAATCATCTCATCTTTGATAAATTTGTATTCCTCCTCTTCCCAAGCCCCTGTGTAGGGCGGCATGTAGGCCACTACAATATCCGCCTTTCGATTGTCATCATCTGTCAATTCTACTGCTAATATTTCCGCTTTACTATTATTCAGATCAATCATTCTTGTTTTCAATTTATTATGTGTAAGAATTAGCACCCCTCCCCCCATCTTGTCTTCTCTATCCCTTCTCCAGATATTATAGTTGTTCCATCCCATTCCCTCCAAACTTATCCCTTTATTTAGTTTAGTTTCACATAGACACAATATTAAGGGCTCTTCCTGTCTGATGTAATCATTTATTTCTAATTTCTTTGATAGCAGCCCATCCACATTGCTATAGACCATCTTGCACCTGTTGCTTTTACCATTATGATTGATATTCCCTGTCTTTATCCTACTATTTCCCCTTCCTGTTGCACCTCTCCCTCCAATCCTTCTTCCTGTACCACCACTTCTTTTCTCCCCCCCTCCGCCCCTATCCTCTCCCCCTTCTTCAGGTGCCACTTCCTTACTTTCCCATCCATGTTTCTGTAGAAAAAAAAGCCCTTCTCCACTTCTGATCTATTATCGTTCTTTTCTTTGACTTCTCTATTTATTTCTCTAAATTTTTCCCTCTCTTCCGCATTTAAATCTTTCCTTAGTTTAACATTTCTGTATTCCCCCTCCTGACTTAACTTCCAGCTGGATCTGAGTACCTCCTCTGCTACTTTGGTTGACTTAAATCTAATCTTCATTGGCCTCATTTCTCCTTTCTTGTATTTCCCTAGTCTCCAACAATCCTCTACCTCTCTCTCTTCCATCCCTCCTTATCTTGTCTATCTATCACATCAATCATCTTCTCAACTTTCTTCATCTCCACACCCTTTCTCGTATTTCTATCTAATATTTCCCCTTCTACATCTCCAAACATAATTACACATCTCTTCTTATCAATAATATCACTGACCTGTTTCTCATTTTGTCTGATGGCATTAACTACCCTCTTGTTCAGGTTCTCCTCCTGCTGTCCCTTTTGCTCCTCAATAATTGCTTTTAGTTGTACCTCTGCTTCACCCACTCGATCACCCCAGACATTTTTCATTTGAGATACCTCTTCCTCCATTTTTTGTGTCCTGTCCTGATTTGTTTCCACTCCTTGTTTTAGCCTAGCATTCTCCTCCCTCAATTCACGAATCTCTCTCTCAGCCTACTCCCTATACCCATCATCTATCTCTTTCACTCTCTCATTTAAATGTTCTTTGTATTCCTTAATCTGTTCTTTTAAAGCCACATTCTCAGATACCAATTCGTTGACCCTAGCAGTTAGATCATTTAAACCCTCCCCCGGGACACAGCTCTCTTCCACTACAGTCCCAATGGTCTTCCTCCACCCCTCCATTTCCTTTCTCCACTTTATCAGCCCCATCAGATTCCTGTTCAGGAAGATGATCTGGTCCTCCTTACCTTCAGGAAAGCCTGAATAATCCCCTTCCTCGTCATAAAAACATTCCCCACTCATATCCGTGGCTTCGATGTCAGCCATTGTTGTTGTCATGTGACGTCACCAGCCTTACCAGCTGATTTCTCAAAACAAACTCTCTAAGTTTCGTTTAAACATTCATATTTTTAAATAGCTTTGACTGAACACTTTCCTGTAATAATATTATTTGTGGGACAATACACAATAATTTCCTGTATACCCCACTTTAGGCAAGTCAGATGGTAGTTTGAGGAGCGCCAGCCAACGACGTCCGCTCCCACTCGTCTCTTGTGTGGGTGGGTGGGTGGGTGGGTGGGTGGGTGGGGGCAAGTCAGATGGTAGTTTGAGGAGCGCCAGCCAACGACGTCCGCTCCCACTCGTCTCTTGTGTGGGTGGGTGGGTGGGTGAGTGGGTGGGTGGGTGGGTGGGTGGGTGGGTGGGTGGGTGTGTGTGTCGCGGATCACTCGTCTAAACAAAGCAATACACAAGAGATATGAATCAGTTTGGTCAAGATTACTCGGTTATTATACGCTTATTAAATATACCTGGGATATTCTCGCTATCCAAGCAGCTCAGTTGAGGTTTTGTGAGTATCTATAGCCAAGGCCAAAGAGTAACTCACCCTGCCACTTAGCGGACAAATCTATCAAGCACCGGACCTTTGGTCCGATCCGGATGGATTGTCCGCTTACTGAATGAGTCCGTTGAATCCAAAATCCGTTGAATGGAGGTTTGCAGAATCGAGGGTCGAGTGTATTTACAAACGCTTATTATACTAACCTTTTAAGCCTCTCCAAATTTCAAACATCCAAGCACAGTTTTTACAAATTTTAGCTCGCATTTTTACAAAGTGGCCTTTTCTGTCTCTGAAATTATGGAAAATCCGAGCCAACTTTGGTCAAAACTTGGCTCGGATTTTTAAGTAATTTTCAGAGTAAATATACAATTGTTTTTGCCTTTGGATACAGGATGGGTTGAGGGGGCTTTGCCCCCCCCCCTCACCCCCCCCCCCCATGATTTATTGAAATCAGCATCTATTTTAACAGTAATGGGCTTAATAAGAGTTTCACTGCCATCAATAGGGAGAGTTTTTTTGTTTTTACAGTACTTTATATAGTGCACATAAAATGTATCTCCGGAGGTTGAAACACATTTTAATATGATCTTTGCAACATCCTTATTCTATAATAGCCTTCAAATATTGAGAAATAATTAGTGGTAGTTTCGGTAATAAGTACCACAAATTGTATATTTACCGGGGATTGTAACTAGCCTAATTTTAACTACTGTACTGTATAATTATGCAAACTACCTAAAACCAAAAAGAAAACCATGGAAAAAATAGTGGTAGTTTCGGTTATATTTTCCGGAATTTCGTTATCGACATTTGAAAAAACCCTATTAGGGGCTAACCTAGGCTACATAAAAAAATAACACCAAAATAATAAGTCCCGACCATAAACAAAGCATTGCGCATAATGAATCCTTCGACTTGAATCTCCTTCTTCTTGTTTTTAACGATGTGGTGGGTGCGATTCACCCAATAAATGGTGTGAGCGTTACTCACAAAAACGAAATACCGGCAACCTGTTTTTCCCCCTTACTGATCTACATACGAGGATGACAATAAATCAAGGAGGGGTGAGGGGGGCAACACTCCCCCTCAACCCATCGTGTATCCAATGTTACAATGTACCCCACAATTTCCCTTACCTACTGTATAAGCGCGATTCACCCAATAAATGGCGCAATTTGACGCTGTATCTTCAGATTGATAGATATTGGGTAAGTTTATGCAAATCCTCCACTCAAACCATGCAAAACAACTATGAAACACTATAGGCCCTATTCCTTGGAAAAAAAAATGGTAGGCCTAAATAAGGCCGATGTAGTCTTGTTGAACGCTACCCTAACTTTAACATAGCCTAAAGTCCATTCAGACGAGATATAACTTTAACATAGCCTAAAGTCCATTCAGACGAGATATAACTTTAACATAGCCTAAAGTCCTTTCAGACGAGATATATCTGTAAGCCCCGCCCCCCTTCCCCAACCGTTATCATACGGCTGGCATGCCTGTATCACATAACAGAGCCTAGGAGGGTTACCAAATCAAAGAATAATTACCGCTTAATCTGTATACAAAAGTTGCTAGAAAGCTACAAAATAGTAAATGGATGCCTAAAAATGCTAGGATAATAACACAATATTGACCAAAAAGGGCTCAAAGATTAGAAATAAAGCGATCATTTTTATCGCTAGGTCGAAAATGTTGGGTGCTAGATCAAAGTAAATATATATTTATCTTGGATATTTGTTAAGAACGGCTTTCAAAACTATCAACTCTTCTAGATTATCAAGTCAGGAAGATAATTCAAGACTGGAGCCTCTTTTCAATACCTCCATTCCCTTAAGTAAATACTTCTAGACCAAGCGGGAAGGTAGCTACATTGGCAACGCCGGTGTTTTCTCAAGAGACTCGCAGCGGGGTGACAGTAACACCGGGCTTCAGTTGCCGCCTGTCTTCTCAAGGGGGAGTGTGGCGTCTCTTCCCCATACCCCTGGTAGACTTGCTGGTGCCCCCAACTTTTCATTCAAAAAATTAACCTAACCTAACCGAAAACGGGAAGGATGTAGTTACCGGGTGTACCACTACCAACATTACCAACATTATCGACATACAACATAAATCATCTATAAATACTTATAAATCTAGAATACTAGGTTAGGTTAAGCAGGCGTCACACCATGCCGATTTGAGCCACGACTGACCACGACCTTGAGTCGTGGTCAGGAGTGCCGACCTTCGGCGGAGAGCTTAAGGATATGGGGGGGTGAGTTTTGGACGGGACGCAGTATGGATGGCCACGCCGCCTGACGGCGACCTGACGGGGTAGACCGGCGCCCATGCCGGACTGAATGTGAGTTTTAGGTCGCCGCTGGAGTGCCGATCTGCGGCGTAGTGCGTCGACAACGACCCGACGAACGGCGTCGACAGGAGTTAGGGCGGCGTCAATATTCATTACTGTGCCGATGAGCGGCGACCCCTTCAGTATGGACGGTGACCCCGGCCTGCATGACCCCGAACGACGGCGACCGAACTCAAGGTGTGGTATATAAAAGGTACACTAAAGGGCAGGCCTCATCAGTATACCTTCAGCCACCGTAACGGTTGCACGCAGACATGTTCTCCCCAGGAACCCGATACGACATCTACGCTTACTCCAGGTTCAGTTAAATCTGGAAAATGACTACCTACTGACAAATATAGCCATCTGCAAGCTGCTGTTGAGGAAAAGAAGGAGGGAGAATAGAACCCCTCGCATGTGGGTCCGGAACTGGCTTCTCCGTAGGAAAACCTTTGGTATTTATGAGCAGCTACTGAAGGAACTCGCCCAGGAGGATGGGCCAGCCTACAGAAACTACCTGCGGATGGATGTTGCAGTCTTCCGGGAGGTACTAGGACGTGTGGCGCACCGCATTGAAAAAAACGATACTTTTTACCAGAAGGCACTCGACCCTGGCCTACGACTAGCCATAACACTGCGGTTCCTGGCAACCGGTGACAGCTATATGAGCCTGAAATTGTCGTTATTAGTATTGATATGTACTATTATAAACATATATATATATATATATATATATATATATATATATATATATATATTATATGGCTTGTTTCATTCATCCACTGCATGAATAACGTATGCATAAAAAAATGATTTACGTTATATATACATATATATATATAACATATTCAATAACTAAATAAAGTAATACAATAATGAAATAAAGAAAGTCATCAATAAAAAAATACATACATATATAATAAATAAAGTATAAATAATTACTAAATACCATATATAAATCAATATTAACCTAAGTACTGTACATGAATAAATTAATTACAAAATATATATATAAAGATATTAAATTAATAAGTAAATCAATACAATAATTAAATCACGAAAGGAATAACAAACGGCAGATACCATAACCAGGTCAGGTCAGAAACCTGTGGTATGCACAATGAGTCTCCACAAACATAATTAATTTGTCCACACGTGGCTGGTCAGTGTCAAACACTTTTAACCCTCCAGCCCCGGGGGCTATAGCTTGCGACTGTGCTGCGGTACCGGGTGTTTTGACGATCTTTGGGCTATGTTAACTACTCCGTAAGTCAATGAATATGGCATGTAATGTTGTGAATAAAAAAGAATAATGTTCCACAAACCTTCCTCTGTCGAATGGCGTTGAGTAGAGGTCTCTAGCCCCTCTGGTTGCATAATGGTGAGCGCGGGAAGACGAGTGCTTTTCGGCGGAAAATTCTTCCCGCGTTCGGACGCGTCGCCCCGGCCATGGCTACGACGCACCTAGCCGCTCGTTGCGCCAAAGTATTTATCTCCCTTAGACGATTTTAGTGTTTGATATTGAGAATGTGATGTTTATTTGATATTTTTCTAGTTATTTTGAGGCCAATTATATAAAATAAGTTTATTAGTGTATCACTGTCACTGATATTGCTAATTTTCACTCGATACCGTACATTTTATTAGTAATTGAGGTAGGTTATTGTTGTATTAGGCACTGATTATTCGTTATTACAGGTGTTTATTATTCTTTGGTCATCAAGTATTGTGTCTTGTGTCACTTTCACTTTGATAAATATGCTTTAGAGTGTCACTGTCACTGATAATGCTCATTTTCACTCGATACCGTACATTTTATTAGTAATTGAGGTAGGTTATTGTTGTATTAGGCACTGATTATTCGTTATTACAGGTTTATTATTCTTTGGTCATCAAGTATTGTGTCTTGTGTCACTTTCACTTTGATAAATATGCTTTAGAGTGTCACTGTCACTGATAATGCTCATTTTCACTCGATACCCTACATTTTATTAGTAATTGAGGTAGGTTATTGTTGTATTAGGCACTGATTATTCGTTATCACAGGTGTTTATTATACTTTGGCCATCAAATATTAGGTCTTGTGTCACTTTCACTTAGTTATATGATTTGTAAATATACCAAGCTACAGACCAACATGGTGAAACACATACAATAGCACTGGATATATCAAAGGCATTTGATAGAGTCTGGCATCAATCCTTATTGTCGAAGATGTCACACTACGGCCTTGCATCATTAGTTCCACTAATTTCTTCTTATCTTCATAACAGAAAAATACGTGTAATGGTAGATGGCCTTTATTCTCAATTTCACTCAATAAATGCTGGTGTTCCCCAGGGATCAGTTTTGGCCCCAACTCTGTTCCTCATTCATATCAATAATCTCATATCTACCACTCATAATCCAATACATTCCTACGCAGATGACTCAACACTCCACAGTTCCTTCACATTTACCAATTCTTTCACCCAACCCGATCTTATAAATTCAAAAATAAACACTGCAATTTCTCTGAACCAGGACCTTTCTAGAATTAATGAATGGGGACAAGAGAATCTAGTTTCCTTTAATGCACAGAAAACCAAGTACATTCAATTTTCTAACCGACAGAATCTCACTGACTCCCATATATTTGTTAATGATGTAAATATTCCCACTTCCCCTAGTATTGACATTCTCGGTGTAACATTAACTACTAACTTGAGCTGGACACATTATGTTAGAAGCATTGGTAAGAATGCCTCTAAAAAACTGGGACTCCTGTACAGAGTTCGAGAATTCTTCACTGACGAGCAGTTGGCCGTAATATATAAAAGTCATGTGCGCTCTCAGATGGATTACTGTTCACCTCTGTGGGGTGGAAGTGGAGTGGTTGCATTGAGGCAGTTGGACAAAATTCAAATTAAGCTATTAGATTAATCAATAACCCTGCAATCACACAGGACCTTCCTACATTAGCCATACGAAGAAACGTTGCATCCCTTGCATTATTCTACAGATATTTTCACAGCAATTGTTCCGAGGAACTTGCTTCAATTGTGCCGCCTCTCCACATCTTTCCCCGTAGAACTAGGGCAGCTGAGAGCGCCCATGAATTTACACTTTCTCCTCCACAATGCAGAACTTCTGCTTATCAGAATTCATTTATCCCCAGAGCTACTACTCTTTGGAATTCACTTCCCTCGAATTGCTTTCCACAAACTTACAATCAACAAATGTTTAAATCCAGTTGTTACAAACATTTTATGAATGGAGGATGCCTTTAGGCACATGGACCTTTTTGTTTTATCTGTGTTTTTCCTTCCTCCGTTCATTGTCTCTTTTAAAAAAAAAAAAAAAAAAAAAAAAAAAAAAAAACGTTTTATATACAATTTATTGTGTCTTTTTTCACTGATTTCTATATTTCTATAGGTTCTAATCATATGAATGTCACTTGGTATATACATATGTGTCACTTTCACATATTATTATGGTGTAATTGTATTTGTATCAATTTTCTCATAATATATGACTTTTGTATTACAATAAATTGGTTTTCTTACACTTTTTGCCTATATATAATTATAGTGTACATATTGTCATTTTATTTGGCAATTTCAGTATGACTATTAGAACTCCAGCTTGGAGTGGTAATCAAAGAAGCACTCTAAAGCACAGAGTGCCACCTTGCACTCCACACACTCCATGGTTGACTTTTTACCTGGCCTCGGCCTCACCCTGCTGTTGTAGCAGACATGGCACCGCTTCTGCTGTGTTCTTCCTGATTCATTCTGAGGCAGGGAACCAAGCCTGTGCCTAATCAAGTATTGAGCACACTGCAAGCGGTCAATAACGGCGGGCCCAGGATGTGCCACTGCCCTCTGTGGCGTAGCATACTTCTCCAGGAGCTCCGTCAACACCTGCTTTTGGAACCTCCGCAGGCTATTGAACTTCATGGGTGTGCTCACATTCCGAAGCTTGTATATGTTGTAGGCATTCAGAACTGACATGTCCACCATATGCAGAAAGAACTTTTGTACCATCTGCACGAGGTACGCAGGCAGTCAATGAAGCCTATCTGCATGTCGGACTTGTCCACCAGCCTCATGTTGATGTTGTAGTCCAGGACAGCATCGGGCTTGGTCACCCTGGCCTGGGTGCGGCGATCCACCTTGCCAGTCTCCACCATTTCCCCCTTGTGGATGGTGGTCAGGAGGTTGACCTTCCGCTGGTCGTGCCAGTGGATAGCCAGAATGGGCCCCGACTTCTTCTTGAACACATCACCTTTTTTGGTCTTTGGAGGGAAAGGTGGCATGCCCTTCCTTTTCCCTCGTACTGTGCCTACAGTCCCCGTCTTGCGCTCATGCAGGTACTGTGAGAGAGTGGGGGACGTGTAATAATTGTCCGTGTAGAGGACGTGATTCTTGTGAAAGTAGCGGTCCATCATGGCTTGCACCACTACTCCGCCAAAGCCAATGAGGGGGTCCACAAGCAAGTCCCCTTCCTTCCCGCTGTAGACCAGGAAGTCCAGGACATAGCCAGTTTGGCAGTCGCACAGCACAAAGAATTTTATGCCAAAGCGATGTCTTTTTGAGGGGATGTACTGCCGGAAGCTGAGTTTTCCCCGGAACAGCACAAGAGACTCGTCAATGACGACCTTGCGGAAAGGCTTAAAGTAGGAGGTGAAGCGTTCTCGCATCATCTCGTACAACGTCCTAATCTTCCACAGCTTGTCTGGGAGGTGGACGTCAAGGTTGGTGACAAGATGGAGCGCTGCGAGGATATCAAGGTACCGGTCGCGAGACATATATTTCCCGAAGGCAGGGGTGGATATCAGATCATTGGTGATCCAATAGTCAGGCAACCTATGCTTCTTGACATGAGGCATTAGCATGGTGAGTGCCAGGAACACCATGAACTCTTTATGAGTCACTGGGGTCCACTGCCTCATGTGGCCCTTGGTCACCTTTCCCAAAAAGTGGACCTGGAATTGGTGCTGCTTATTTGTCTCTTTGACAACATAGCCTACCACCTCCTCATCAAAGAAGGCCTCAAATAGTTCGTGTGGTGGAGCATTGGGGCCTGCAGGAAAATTGGGGGTAATGCCTGAACCCTCCAGTACCTCATCAAAAGCTGGCACATCAGGGTTGTATCCATCCTCATCAACTACGTCTTGCCACTGAAAAACGTAGAATGGGTCTTGTCTACGCTGACGAGGAGCTCCAGCTGGTGGCCCAGCACGCCCACGGCCAACTCGGGAGGCGCGCGCCCTAGGGCGGCGAGGGCGTCGGCCAGCACGACGCCGGGCCAAGCGGATGGGTCGAGGGTCGTCGATGTCCATATAGTCATCGTCAGAGTGGTCATCTTGCCCTGACGGTGGACCTATGTAATCATGGCCAGAGTCTTCAGAGAGGTGCCCTTCATCATCAGTGGCCCCCACATAATCTGGCGGGGAACCAGTGATGCGTGGGCGGCGTGCGGGTGGGCGAGGTGGGGAAGGAGTGGCAGGTGAGGCTGTGTCCCCCCGAAGTCCTGGGCTCCTTGGCCTGCGACGAGTGACAGAAAGCAATGTTTCACTGTCACTAGGCCCAGGTATTGGTGATGCGAGCTCAAAGACTTCTTCAGGAAGACATGTTGAAGGCGGGAGAGGTGGGGAGGACCGTGGGGAAAGTTGCGGGGACGTATGGCTGGGGCCGGCCGGGGTGGACGCCGAGGGGAGCCTCGAACAAAACTCTCTTACTTTTCTTAATTTTCCGGGTACATCTTGGGTGGCGTGGGTAGATAAGGGAGACAATGGCGGACGAGAAGGGTCACCACGCTGACCCTCACTCACAGCCTCATCCTCACCAAGTAGTTTTGCTTGTTCCCTAGCTGCCGCAGCCGCCTTCTCAAGTATTTTCTGCTTATACAAATGTAGCTTGAAAGGCGATTTACCTGGGGAAGGGCTTGGAGTCGTGTCACTTATGCGAAATTTGGTGAGTGACCTTGAACTCTCCCACTCACTCACTCTCTCAAGTTCACTGTCTTTAGGTAAACCAGCTTCCTCAACAACTGGTACATCACCTTCATCACTCTCATCACTGTCATGTTCTCTCGCAAATCCCAGGAATTGCTCTTCTTTGTCACTCTCATGGCCATAATCACTCGACTTATAATTACTGGAGTCGTCACTGACTTCATCATCAACATTATGCTTGGCATCAGCTCGCTCATAAAGTCTCAATGTCGTCTCAATACCTCCGGGAGATAACACATTTAGGCGATGGCGTCGGGGTAAGGCGCGACGAACTAGCAAGGGCGTCGTAGGAAGCACGGTATCGGACACAGCGGAATCACTATTTGGCGTACTGTCCATGATGGCGTCGGGGTAGATACTGTTGCTGTGGCGTAGTTTACGCCTGGTGGCGCCACCTACCGTCCCATGATACCAAAAATGTACGCGCGGCATTCGAAAGCACGCACGCAAGCAATGGGCGTTCAAGAGCCCTTCCGGGTTGCGCGGGCCGAGGTTGTTATGGGCGTTCAAGAGCCCTTCCGGGTTGGAGGGGTTAAATAATCGAGACATGCAAAACTAATTAAAACAAAATTTACCTGGCTATTCTGACGACCACTCTGCCGCACGACGTGGTCCTTGAGAAAGCCAAACGTGGCGATAATCCACTTATCCACTTATCATTTATGGTGCCGTGTGCCGCCGCACTGACGCCTACCGTTTCCCGTCAAGCGCCGCCAAGCGCCGTCACACGCCATCAGCCTCCAGTCCCCTTCCCGTCCCATTTTTATGACCTCACTCCACGCCGACTTGATTTCAAATTTTTCGCTTGTAGAACTTTTGAGAGGGTATGTGAAGACCAATCCCGACCTGTTTGTTAGGTTGGCGACGGCCCATGATGCGCGGCGACGTAGACAAAGACTGTCCACGACCCTTAGGTCGCGGACAGTCTTGGCCTAAAATCGGCTAGGTGTGACGGGTGCTTTAGGTTAGGTTGTTTGGTTAGGGTAATGTATTTTTGTATCCAAAGGCAGTCAAAATAGACGGGAACATGATGGTGAGCGTCCGCGTAGTGTAAACAAGGCGGGCGGTACACCCGGTAACTACATTCTTGCCCCGAAAACTAACCTGTCTCTGCGACGGTCTAAACCCAGCTCACGTTCCCTGTATACATTTTTTTTATAGATTTAGAAAAAAAACATTATAATGAATTTCCGACGGGGTGGACATATATGGCAATGAAGTACATGACCTAACTAACATATTTGTCTAAATGATATATCGATGGTTTCGACCCGGTGTAAAACTGGATAAATTCCAAACTACAGTAGGGTCCCGCATAAAACGTGTTCGCATAAAACGAGTCTCGATTAAAACAACCGACCTAAAATATTAATATTTAATTTACGATCAGAACGAATGTGATCACATAAAACGAGTCCGCCGCCAAAGTGGGGCAAATCCGAGGAGTTTTCATATAGAGCGCCGAAATATCGTACAAAGCGTACGAAATATCGTTTGCTTTGTACAAAAATTTTCGCTTACAGTGAACAGTGACGATATTGCGCCACCAAAATGCTGTGTTCACATAAAACGAAATCGCATAAAACGCCCTCGTTTATCGACCATAAACTCGTTTTATGTGAGACCCTACTGTATTCTCCCACAACGGAATCTATGTGAGTACAGTAGTCCCTCGTTATCGACGGGGGTTACGTTCTTAAGACTGCCGTCGATACCGCATTACCGTACAGTACATACACGTACAGTATCCGTGGTCTCTATCCTATGTACTTTTAAGTGTTTCCTTTACACATAACCTTACATATTAGAGTATATTGCAAATAAAATTATCCTATGTACTTTTAAGTTTTTCCTTTACACATAACCTTACATATTAGAGTAATATAAATAAACAATTAATCCGTCGATATATCAGTCGATACTCGAATCAGTCTAAAGTCAGTCGATAGTCTAATCCGTCTATGATAAAGCAATCAGTCTATAATCAAATCCATCTATAAGAAAGCCGTCGATAACGAGGGACTACTGTATATTATAAGGATTCCATAGAGCTTCACTTTCCCTAATAAATTATGTATAATAACGCTGCGAGTCTATTCCCTATAATTATCATGACTTACATCTGAGTGTTTTAAGATCGTTGGATAATGGGAGAAATAAAAATTTCCGGAGATTGTAACTAATTTCAACGAATGCTAGACTACTCAGCCCACGGGACAGCTCGGGCCCGTGTTAATTACGAGACAACTCGTAATTAACCTAACCTACACATTATGAATCGAGAGAACTAGCCTATGACATAATTATACAAAAAACAAACATTTCGCCCACATTACACACACGCCATAAACCCTCCACTTAGCTCTCCCCATCCTATATCCTGACTGGTCTCGTCAAATTGCCCCATAGCAAAACATGGGGCCGAGCTCTCTCAAATAATGGGCCGCACCCATCGTGTATCCAATGTACCCTACAATTTTCCTTACATACTGTAAAAGCGCGATTCACCTAATAAATGGCGCAATTTGACGCTGTGTCTTCAGATTGATAGATAATTTGACGCTGTATCTTCAGATTGATAGATAATGGGTAAGTTTATGCAAATCCTCCACTCAAACCATGCAAAACAACTATGAAACACTATATATATTCCTTGAAGAAAAAACAAAAAAACATGGTAAATACGGCCGATGTAGTCTTGTTGAACAGTTGAACGTTACCTAATTTTTATCCACCGGCAATTTTTTTTTTATTTTTTTTAGCATTAGCCTAACCTAATAGGCCTAGCCCTCAAATACATTTAGGGGTTATACTGATGATTTGGACCGACAATTAGCCCATCTATCTTTTTAGGCCTAATAGGTCCGGTAGAGCATATACATCATTGCTATATACAGTATGTCATTAACCCTTAACTGGTGGCGCCCGGCTATTGTCGAGTGAAATAAATGTGGCCTATGTGGCGGGGCCCGGCTATTGTCGAGTGCAATTTTGAGCACGTAATGTGCTCTGAGAGAGAGCTGAGCGGTGGGAGGAGCGTAGATTACCTCCTGACTGCTCGCCACGGTGGCCGTGGAGCTACTGAGATGTACTCCTTTGTACTCCACCCTCTCTCACTCGTTTCACACGTAATAATGTAAGAAAATTACCGTATTTTAGCGATTTTGCCCTTCGGTTGCAAGACGACCAGTGATCGTAGAAGGATCGTTTGGGTGTCATTGGAAAGCTCAATTTACGCCCTTTCAGGGATACATACTTGTATTATGCTCTGGGTCTTGTTTATGCATGAAAAAGAGCACGGAAACAACCCCATTTATGGTAAAAAAAAAACGCTGGGCGGTACATAGAAATTACCGCCTAGGCCGCTCGTTGAGTGTTAAGAGCTGAAATGTATTATAAGGGAGAACAAAAATAAAACGCTAAAATACGCACCACAGCTAGCAGTGCAATCTTAATGGGTGATGACAAAGTAACAAAGATTAAGATTTTTTCGCATAGGCTAGGTTTAACCCTCCAGCCCCGGCTATGTATTATATATATATTCCCCGAAACCCGGGTGTTTTGGCCGAAAAACGTCTAGGCTAGGCTACCGTATATTTGTTAATCTGACTGCTTCCCGCATTCCCGCGCATCCCCAAGCGTAGCTGTGTTATTTACCTGTAGAATGGCATTAAGTAGAGCTCTCTAAGTCAACTGGTTGAGCTGTGATGATGATTTCATTGGAGATAACTTTATGGCCAAAACAGCCACTTTACACTACTTTTGGATACTTAACAACAACATACAGGCACACACGAACAAGCGACGCTCTCCTTCTTGTGGCCGGAGATGCGGGGCGACGGTCCAGCCGGCTGTTGTTTACATGCGTCGGACCGACGCCTCGCACACGAAGCTCACAGGCTTTGACCTCATGGGTGTTTAAGAGCCCTTCCGGGCAGCTCGTGTATGCTTTTTTATGGGCGTTCAAGAGCCCTTCCGGGAACAGAGGGTTAAACTTCCGGAAATTAATGGGTAATAAATACGTTGATTTTATATTTTAACTTATGTCCGCCGCCGCACTCATGTTCTTGATGTGAACCTCTCGGCCCTCTCACTGCCACTCGTTGCCGGAGTCCCATAAATTCCATAATACTGTGTTTTTTGCACTGTTACCCAACTAGCGGGGGTGTGGGGGCGGCAGCCCCCACCCATAATACTAGGATAGGTTAGGTAAGGCTAATGTCTTTCTTATGCTTTTAACCCCTCATTTTCCCTGAACTTCATAGCCCTCCCCACTGGTGGGAGGCGTATTTTTAGATTGTTGGATAATGGGTAAATTCTCATTTCAGCTCCTCTTCAGTATAAAACAATACTACAGGTATATCTGAAGGAAAAATTCAAAAACCAAAATAAAACTTGCTGAAATCGCTGTCGGTCCAAAAAGTCAGGTTTACCCATTTAGGTTAGGTTAGGTTAACCCTTCCTCCCCGGGTGTCATTTTAATATGACACCACGAAATAAGGGCAGGTGCCCGGGTGTCCTTTCAGGAGATAGTAAGCTTTCAAGCCTATTCAGCTTGGTCTGAACGCCGTGTGTCCGACGCATGTAAACAAAGCCGATCGTTGCGTCACCGCACATCCGAAAACAAGAAGGAGAAGACTCGTTTGTTATTGTACTGTATGTCTGTATGTCGTTGTTTCAGTAGTGAAAAGATCGTCGTATTGCTAACATCGCCTGAAAATGCTCTCCACTAAAATCGTAATCACAACTGAACCAGTTAACTTAGAGAGCTCTACTCAACGCCAGTCTACAGATTGGAAACCGCACTACATTTATAGATGCGTGGGAAATTTCTAGCAGTTAAAATTAACCAAAATACGGTAGCCTAGGCCTAGACGTTTTTTGGCCAGATCGCCCACCCTGTCCTTTGGAGATACAGCCCGGGCCAGGAGGGTTAATGCAAAAAAATAAAAATAAATAGGCTAAAGCCAAGAATTTTTATTTTCCGGTGGATAAAAATTATGGGAAGGATGTAGTTTCCGGGTATACGGTTGTCATGTTGTGCGCTCGCACTTACGTTCCCGTCTATTTCGACGCTATATTTTCTGCTATTTGCCCCTGTCATTACTGCATGAATACTAGGTTAGGTTAGGTTAGTTGTTTGGTTAGGCTAATGTATTTTTATATCCAAAGGCATCCGCATAGTGTAAACAAGGTGGGCGGTACACCCGGTAACTACATTCTTGCCAAAATTATATAGCAATGAAGCATAAAATGATAGGAACCCAAAACTACCATTAGAAATGATATCCCAGCTGTGGTGCGGCTCGTAAATATTGACCAAAATATTTTCCGGTGGATACAAATTATAGGCCTAGCCTATAGCCTAGCAATGAAGCATAAAATGATAGGAACCCAAAACTACCATTAGAAATGAGATCCCAGCTGTGGTGCGGCTCGTAAATATGGTAGCATTCAAGGAGACTACTGCAGGACTCTTCTTCTTCTTACCTCTGACCGGGTATAGGCTATCCTAGTGTTTACTAGCCTATACCCCTTTGAAAGGACATTAGCCTAACCTAACAACCTTACCTAACCTAACAACCTTACCTAACCTAACCTAGTATTATAGGTGGGGGCTGCCGCCCCCATACCCCCGCTTTGACTTAGATTTTTGGTGTATTTGTCTGTGAAGTGGGTATTTTTCGATTTGTTGATAACGAAAATCCTCCATGCGGACTAGGCCTAGGCTAGGCCTATATGGAGAAAAATATGGCGAATCTATTGGTGCCTATTTTCCCTAATAAATTGTTTCTCATAACGTCGCACTAGTGTCCTTGAATATTATCGTAAATATTAACCGTTAATTTTCTCCCTTAATCGATTTTTCCAAATTATCAAGCTTCCATAAAAATGAAGTAGCCTAGGCCTACAGTTTATAGGGATTCCAACATGCATTTCAAAATTGTCATGAAAATTGGTGGGTGGTTTGCTTAACCCTCTCACGTTCTTGACGCACTTATGAGCCTATTAGGGGTGCCTTTGTTACCATCAGGGGTGTTTAGAAACCTTTAGTTTAGTTACTTTAACCTCTGCAGTTGTCTTTGAGTTAGCTGTGGGCAGAAAACTAATTTTGGAGAGGTAATTATAAGAGTGAGAGAACTCTATTTCTTATTGCTAATCTGGCAACCTCTGCGTCATATGGTCGTGAGAGGGTTAATATATACCAAGTTGGGTCCTAGGATATAGGCTAGGCTACAATTAAAGATGGTGGTAGTGGTGTTAACTAGCCTAGCCTAGTGGTGTTGGGAAATTTTGGGTAAAAATTGAAGACAACCCGGACAGCTGGAATCTCATTTCATTAATCGATTTTAGGAGTATAGTTGGTTGTTGGAAGGAACATAATAATTCTAATGGTATCTAATGCTTCATTGCTAGCCTATATACTTTTTATCCACCGGAATTTTTTTTTCTTCTTGGCTTTAGGCTAGCCTAGTCCTATTTTTTGTTTAGCATTAGGCTAACCTAACCAAAAAACGGGAAAATATCAAGGAAACCGGCCACAAATTTTCCTGGAAATTTGGAAGTCACCCATCGAATGAACATAACCTATACATCATATTAATATAGCCTATGTTTCAACTTTCGGAAAAAACGTTTTCCCCATTATCCAACAATCTTAAGATACGGTCCCCGATAGTGGGGACGGCTATGAAGTACAGTACAGGGAAATTGAGGGGTAAAAGACGAAAATAAGGGGTAATATTAGCCTAACCTAACAACCTTACCTAACCTAACCTAGTATATTAGGTGGGGGCTGCCGCCCCCACACCCCCGCTGGTTTGGTATGTAATTAATAAAAGGTTGACGATCGCCAAAAAAAACTTGAATGAAGTCTACGGTATTTACTCCGCAATCTTCAGTTTTGGCTGTGGAAAACAGGACGTAAATATTAACTTTTTCAAAGTAGGCCTAGCCTAATTGAAAACGTTTTTTCCGAAAGTTGAAACATAGGCTATACTGTATTAATATGATGTATAGCCTAGGTTATGTTCATTTAATGGGTGACTTCCAAATTTCCAGGAAAATTTGTGGCCGGTTTCCTTGATAAATACCAAAAAACGTAACCTAATCTAAATGTATTTGGGGGTTATTAGGTTAGGTTAGGTTAGGTTAGGTTAGGACGTTAGGTTAACCCTTCCAGCCCAGGTGTCATTTTAAAATGACACCACGAAAAAAGGGCAGGTGCCCGGGTGTCCTTATAAAATCCCTGTGCTTGAAAGCGTGCTTCAAAATTCGCGCGGCCAAATTTTGCATTGCAGGGGCGACCGCAGCGCCACCAAGCCTCAACTACTACCATTATCAGTTCGTACGTGGCCGCCATAGCGAGTTATACTGAAAAAATGATTTCCGACGTGTCCGATTCGCTGCAACCTCCCGCGGGCCCCACTGCTACCCCGCTCGCAACTTCGACGCCTGTTGCAACCGAGAAGAAAGCTCAACGAAAGAAAGTTAAGCATTTGTTGAGTGATAGCGCTATACAGCGACAACTTTTTGATAGTGAAGAGAGCAGTGGCGAAGGCTTGGTGGACAAAGAACAATTTATAAGTGCAAGCGAAGATGACGATTTCGTTGGCTTTGGAGACGACGATAATGTGGATTTATTTGAGGGGGGAGACAGTAGTGATGATCCTGATGTGGAAGTGTTTCAGGAAGGTGCTATTGAACTTCCAAGTGTGCTAGAACCTAGGCCAACCCCCTCGCCATCTTTGCTATGTCAGCCTAGGCCTAGCCCTAGCCCAGGACCTTCCCCTTTGCCTGCCCGTATGCCCTTGAAAGTGGGCAAATATTTTGTATAAACAATCGTTGGTGAAAAGTGAAGCTAAAGAAGCACGCAGGGCAGCCACAGAAAAGGATAGGGAAGCTGAAGACAGTGATAATGACGCCGACCCTGGTCTAGCAACCACCCGCATTCCATTGTCCCGACGCCTTGACCCGGGACGCCGCGTGGGTTACCCACAGCCCTCGGCTTCATCTCTCCTTCAGGATGACCAAAGGGCCTCTTCAAGTGGTATTAGTAGTGTGCCACAGCCCTCAACACACCACAGAGCATTATTTGCTGCGGAGAAGCCCTCGGCTCGCCGCAAAAGGAGCCCAACTCCCGAGGCCGAGGCTCCCATTGTTGAAGCTCCCGGAGCCTCCCGCGCCCCACACCACCGACGCCCGGTCACTTCTTCACCCGAATTGTCTCTGAAGAGGATGCTGACGACCCCAACATTGCCCCAGATGACCTGACGTCGCCTGAGGAGGAAGAGGAACAGGAAGAGGAACAGGAAGTCCCGACAAGACGAGCGAGAGGGCGAGGTCGTGGACGTGGTCAGTCTGCCGACGCCGCTGCCCCTGGGCGTGGGCGTGCAGGGCGTCCGCGTGTGCCAGGGCGTGTGCCTGCTGCACCTGCTAGTGCTCGAGCATCAGCATCCGACCTGTTTGTGTGGACAGATGGGGCTGATTTTGAGCCAGATTGTCCTGCCTTTGACGAGGTACAGATGGGTTCCGGGGTGTCACCAACATTTCCCTGTGGCCCAGCTGCTACCCCCAGTGAAATTTTCTGTGGCTTCTATGACAATGAAGTCATGGAATACCTCGTCGAGGAGACCAACAACCATCATGAGATCTGTGCCAACTTTCTTGGGAGGAAGACCAGTGCCAAGATGGTGGCATGGAGAGCTGTCACTGTGGCAGAACTATGTGTTCTTGGCACTCACAATGCTGATGACATATATCAGGAAGCACGCTCTGGCAGACTACTGGATCACTGGCGACATCATAACGACTCCAGCATTTGGCAAGTACATGTCCAGGGACACGTACTTGGGTCACCCACAGCCCTCGGCTTCATCTCTCCTTCAGGATGACTAAAGGGCCTCTTCAAGTGGTATTACTAGTGTGCCACAGCCCTCAACACACCGCAGAGCATTATTTGCTGCGGAGAAGCCCTCGGATCGCCGCAAAAGGAGCCCAACTCCCGAGGCCGAGGCTCCCATTGTTGAAGATCCCGCAGCCTCCCGCGCCCCACACCGCCGACGCCCGGTCACTTCTTCACCCGAATTGTCTCCTGAAGACGATGCTGACGACCCCAACATTGCCCCAGATGACCTGACGTCGCATGAGGAGGAAGAGGAAGAGGAAGTCCCGACAAGACGAGCGAGAGGGCGAGGTCGTGGACGTGGTCAGTCTGCCGATGCCGCTGCCCCTGGGCGTGGGCGTGGGCGTGCAGGGCGTCCGCGTGGCCAAGGGCGTGTGCCAGGGCGTCCAGGGCGTGTGCCTGCTGCACCTGCACGTCCTCGAGCATCAGCATCCGACCTGTTTGTGTGGACAGATGGGGCTGATTTTGAGCCAGATTGTCCTGCCTTTGACGAGGTACAGATGGGTTCCGGGGTGTCGCCAACATTTCCCTGTGGCCCAGCTGCTACCCCCAGTGAAATTTTCTGTGGCTTCTATGACAATGAAGTCATGGAATACCTCGTCGAGGAGACCAACAACCATCATGAGATCTGTGCCAACTTTCTTGGCAGGAAAACCAGTGCCAAGATGGTGGCATGGAGAGCTGTCACTGTGAAAGAACTATATGTGTTCTTGGCACTCACAATGCTGATGACACATATCAGGAAGCACGCTCTGGCAGACTACTGGATCACTGGCGACATCATAACGACTCCAGCATTTGGCAAGTACATGTCCAGGGACAGGTACTTCGACATCCTCTCCTATCTCCACCTGACAAACAACATGGCAGTCCACCTTCCCGACTCATTATGGAAGATCAGGAAGCTGTATGACATGATACGTCATCGGTTCACCACCTACCTGATTCCTTTCCAGAAGATGTGCCTCGACGAGTCTCTGGTCCTGTTCCGTGGTAGGCTGCACTTCCGACAGTATATCCCGTCCAAGAGACACCGCTTCGGCATCAAGCTCTTCGTCCTCTGCGATTGTTTGACAGGGTATGTGCTGGACTTTATAGTCTACGGCGGCAAGGGTGGAGAAATTGTGACTGACCCCCTCATTGGTTTTGGTGGCGCTGTAGTGAAGAAGATGATGGAGAGGCACTTCAATAAAAACCACATCCTCTACACAGATAATTACTACACGTCGCCTCTCCTGACCAAGTACCTCCATGACCGCAAGACCGGAACTGTCGGCACAGTCAAGGGCAAGAGGAAGGGCATGCCAGGCTACCCAACCAAGACGAAGAAGGCGGACATCTTCCACAAGAAGAGTGGCCCCATCCTCTCCATCCACTGGCATGACCAGCGGAAGGTCAACCTCCTCACCACATGCCACAAGGCCCAGATAGTCGCCACAGGGAAGGTGGACCGAAGAAGCAAGAACCCCGTCCAGAAACCAGCTGCTGTCCTGGATTACAACCTCAACATGCGCCTCGTTGACAAGTCCGACATGCAGATGGGCTTCATCAACTGCCTGCGAACATCTTGCAGGTGGTACAAGAAGTTTATCCTGCACACGGTAGATATGTCGGTCCTCAATACCTACAACATCTACCGTCTGAGGACTCCAGGAGCCAAGAAGTACAAGTCCCTGCGGAAGTTCCACAAGCAGGTGATACTTGAGCTCCTGGCTAAACATGCGGGTACACCAGGGAGGCCACTACAAGGACCAGGCCAGCTGGACAGAACGGGGTGTGCTGAATTTTTCAGGAAGCACCAGCTCAACGCCCTTCCTTTCAAAGCACCAGGTAGTAACAGCAGAATCCAGAAGAGGTGCCATGTGTGCAGCCACACAACAAGAAGACCCCGCAAAAGTACAAAAACCACTTGGGAATGCCTCGATTGTCAAGTTGGACTGTGTGCTGGCACCTGCTTCAACGACTCCCATACTCTAATAAACTTTTGAAGTGGAAGTGACAACAGTGAAAGTGACACTCAAATGTAGGCTAAGAATAATAATATAACTAAGTATAAGTGAAAAGGACACATATAAGTAATAATAAGTGCCTTCAATAACAATATGAACAAGTGAAAGTGACACTTAAATATATATTTCTAACAATAAATAAGTGAAAATGACACTCAATAAGCCTAGGCCAGTCAAAGTGACAGTATAATAATAATAAAACTAAGTATAAGTGAAAGAGACACACACAAGTAATAATAAGTGCCTTCATAACAATATGAACAAGTGACAGTGACACTATATATATTATTAGCTTACCTAACAATACATAAAAGGGAAAATGACACTATCAATTATCAAAGTCCAGTGAAAGTGACACTATAATCATAATAATAATAATAAAACGAAGTAATAAGTGACAGAGACACAAATAAGTTCATGTAAATAACTGAGTGAAAATAACATAATAACTATAATAAATGACATAATAACCAATAAAACACTAGGCTATCAAATCGCTTCCCGGCATAATTGCGGGTGGAGCGCCGAGTGCAACTGGGCATCGTAGCCGGGGCCGCGGTTGAGTGTTCGGACGCGCCGAGGTAAATATGCAGCAAAAGTTACCTCCACTTCCATCACCATCACTCCGGAACCAGTTGAGCTAGAGAGCTCTACTCAATGCCATTCTATGCAGCAAGGTAAGGCGCCCATTTCTATATATGTTTGATTAATGTAGGTAATATATTAAGCAAGATTAGGGTAAGATTTTACGGTTTGACAGTTACAAGCCCCATCGATGTTTGTGTAGCCTATAGGTATGTTATATAATAGTCTTCAGTCCTATATATGTCCTTCCCGTCGCAAATGTATTATAAGGAAGATATAGGGTAAAACACAGAGTCTTGTCTGCATAATGACAAGTCCTGTTTTACGGGATTTCTGCTTTATAGATTTTTTTCCCTCCTACCTTACTCGGGGGACCTTACAGGTGCGCGATCCAGTGCTGCTTTGGTAATTGCGTACATTTTAGGTTAGTTTCTATCCACATATTACTTTTAGGTTAGGTTAGGTTTCTTAGTTAGGTAAAACAACACTGTATATCAAAGAAAAAATGCAAAAAAAAAAAAAAACACATTCTAAAACTCGTGACTGTCACACCGTATCAATTTACCGAGATTAGAGTATAACTCCATTTATTTGTCACCAATTATTTTGACATATTTGAAGACAGATATGGAATCTATATGCTCTAAGCATCATATTAAAATTAGTTTCAACCCTCGGCAAAACCTAATAAAAATATATGGTACTAAAATGGATTTTTTTCGTAACATGGTTATCAATGCCTTCCTATAGACGGCACCGATTCGTACACACGCCATTTAGAACAAACATTCGGTTTAATGTTATTTTAATACCACAAATTTTGTTGATATATTTGAAGATAAATAATGAATCTATATGCTCTAAAGATCATAAGATTTTTGTTTAACCCTCGGCAAAACCTAATAAAAAAGTATGGTACTAAAATGTCTTTTTCGTAATAAGATTGTCAATACAGTACTTTCAGTCATCGATAGCTCTTTAAAGATCATATAAAAATGTGTTAAACCCTCGGAAAAACCTAATAGGCCTATAAAAGTATGGTACTAAAATTTAATTTTCGTAACAAGGTTGTCAATACGGTACTTTCCCGTTATCAATGTACAATCAAGCTGAAGATTGCAGAGTAAACACCATAGACTTCATAGACTTTTCTTTCACCTTCGTATAATTGACAGCCCATTTTTTTAATTTTTTTATTAAGGGATTAGTACTCAACCAGCGGGGATGTGGGGGCAGCAGCCCCCACCCATAATACTAGGTTAGGTTAGGTAAGGTTGTTAGGTTAGGCTAATGTCTTTTCAAATCACTATCGGGGAGCGAGCGTGTCTCAACATCGATCGATAGGCCTAATGAGGAAAATAGGTTTTTCCGAGATTTCTAATTAATTACAAACACTATATATTGATGCAAATGACCAATTTTGTTGTTGTTGTTGTTCCCTAAGCTGCCTGGCCGAACAGCCCCGAGTCCCTGAGAAAGGCCATGGCCACGATCGGGCTTTCCCACAGAGCTCTCATTGAGTGTAGATTGTGTTGTTGGCGTAAGTGGTTGTGTGAAATGCAGTCTTCTATGATGTGTTTAATGGTATGGGGTGCTGTGTTACATCCCGGGCAGGCGTCGACAACGGAGTCATCCAGTCTCTTCTGATAGCTCAGGAGAGCTGGATGGTGTCCGCATCTCAGCCTGGCCAGGTGGACTCTGTCCTCGCGAGGAAGGGAGGATTCGGAAGGATGGATTTCGGGAGGTCGTGCATGCAGCTGTGTGTTGTCTGTGAGTGAGTGGATGGATCGGTGAGAGATATGAGTATGGATGTGCTTCTGGAAGTTGGTTCGGGGTGGGCAGGGAGGGAGAGAGGACAATAATTGTGTGTGATACCGTGTGCTGGGTGTTGTTTTGATATTTCTTGGTGTCTGTGGGTGTGTTGCCGGGAATTTCCACCAATTTTGTTTATAAAAAACACTCGCAAAATTTGTGGTATTAAAATAACATTTTTCCAAACATTCCCTATATACCTGTATATATATATATATATATATGGTTAATATACAGGAGACGCAACAATATAGGCTAGGTAGCACATTTGTAATGGTAGTTTTTGGTCCCTATCATCATATGCTTCATTTCTATATACTTTTTATCCCCGGGGGAAAAAAAACACAAAATCTTGGGATTTTTCATTTTTTTTCTTGGGATTTTTTTTTGTCATTAATCTAACCAAAAAACCTAACCTAGCCTAATAGCCCCCAAATACGATAATATTCAAGGACACTAGTGCGACGTTATGAGAAACAATTTATTAGGGAAAATAGGCACCAATAGATTCTCCATATTTTTCTCCATATAGTCCGTATGGAGGATTTTCGTTATCAACAAATTGAAAAATACCCACTTCACAGACAAATACACCAAAAATCTAAGTCAAAGCGGGGGTGTGGGGGCGGCAGCCCCCACCTATAATACTAGGTTAGGTTAGGTAAGGTTGTTAGGTTAGGCTAATGTCCTTTCAAAGGGGTATAGGTTTTTTTTTTTGTTTTTTTTTTTTTTAAGAGACAATGAACGGAGGAAGGAAAAACACAGATAAAACAAAAAGGTCCATGTGCCTAAAGGCATCCTCCATTCATAAAATGTTTGTAACAACTGGATTTAAACATTTGTAGATTGTAAGTTTGTGGAATTGTACTGCCATATTTATAAGGTAAGTGTATGGTGTTACATGTATGATATGTAGTGGGAAGAGTAGTATTTTATGGATAGAGGATAGCGATGTAGGGCAATGTCGTGAAGTTGGATGTGTATGTTATATAAAGAGGGTTTTCCTGATACCCCTGATGTGTGAGGCAGAAAGATATGTATCCAGCTACCAAGGCCTGGGAGAGAAAATGGAATTCAGGCTATTCCCTGAGTCTCCCGAAACCTTGGCGGTAGTACTTCCCTGGGTAGTAAACACTAGGATAGCCTATACCCGGCCAGAGGTAAGAAGAAGAAGAAGAAGAGTCCTGCAGTAGTCTCCTTGAATGCTACCCCAAATACATTTAGATTAGGTTAGGTTTTTTGGTTAGGTTAAAACAAAAATCCAAGAAAAAAATAATAAACCCAAGATTTTTTATTTTTTTCCTCCAGGGATAAAAAGTATATAAAAATGAAGCATATGATGATAGGAACCCAAAACTACCATTATAAATTTGCTACCTATATTGTTGCGTCTCCTGTATATTGACCATATATATATATATATATATTAGTGTTTACGATAATTTTGGTGCAAATTCCATAATTTTGTGGTCACAATACGATAATTCTGCATTTAGAATATGGCAACACTGCGTCCATGTTATTGTTGTGAACCTCTCGGCCCTCCCACTGCCACTCGGTGGCGGAGTAGGGTATGTCCCATAATACTGTGTTTTTTGCACTGTTACCCAATCAGCGGGGGTGTGGGGGCGGTAGCCCCCACCCATAATACTATGATAGGTTAGGTAAGGTTGTTAGGTTAGGCTAATGTCTTTGTTACGCTTTTAACCCCTCATTTTCCCTGAACTTCATAGCCCTCCCCACTATCGGGCGGCGTGTCTTAAGATCGTTGTATAATAGGGAAAACGGTTTCTCCGAGGGTTGTAATTATTTCCAAACACTAGCCTATATATTGATGAAAACTAACAGGGAAAAATAAAAAAATCCATGGGAAAATTGGCGACAGAAAAATTGAGTTTTTCCGAGATTAGGCTAGCCTTAGTTTACTTTTGTTGATATTCGGCCAGATCGCCCGGTCAATATACTGGAGGCGCTACAATATACATGTAGGTAGCAAAATTCTAATGGTAGTTTTGGGTTCCTATCATCATATGCTTCATTTCGGTAAATATTTACTTTTACACCGGGGACGATTTTTACAAGTATTTTTTAGTTTTTGTCCTTGTTTTGGGGTTTTTTTTAGTTGTGTTTTTTTATGAACCCCATCGGAAAATGCAAAACAAGTCTTATCCATCAATCTTAAGACACGGCCCCCGATAGTGGGGAGGGCTATGAAGATCAGGGAAATTGCGGGGTAAGAGGCGTAAATAAAGGGGTAATATTGGAAGAATCCATGAAATCCGAACCAAGTTTTGTCATTAACCTAACCAAATAACCTAACCTAACCTAGTATTATGGGTGGGGGCTGCTGCCCCCACACCCACGCTAAATCCATGAAATCCGAGCCAAGTTTTGTCATTAACCTAACCAAATAACCTAACCTAACCTAACCTAGTATTATGGGTGGGGGCTCCACACCCCCGCTAAATCCATGAAATCCGAGCCAAGTTTTGTCATTACCTAACCAAATAACCTAACCTAACCTAGTATTATGGGTGGGGGCTGCTGCCCCCACACCCCCGCTAAATCCATGAAATCCGAGCCATGTTTTGTCATTAACCTAACCAATGAATGAAGGTGGTGGAGCGAGAGGGGTGGCCGTCCCGCACCAACGCAACAGAAAATGGAGATCGGGTGAGCCGTGCGAGATTTTTTTTTTTTTTTTTTAGACATTTAGGGATTTTTTTATAATGAATTACCGACGGGGTGGACATATATGGCAATGAAGTACATGACCTAACTAACGTATTTGTCTAAATAATATATCGATGATTTCGACCCGGTGTAGAAATAAATAAATTCCTTCATTTCTATATAGCCTACTTTTTATCCCCGGGGAAAAAAAAAAATATCTTGGGTTTTTTATTTTTTTATTGTAGCCTAGGCCTTTTTTTTTTTTTTTTTTTTTTATTAACCTAACCAAAAAACCTAACCTAACCTAAATGTATTTGGGGGCTATTAGGTTAGGTTAGGTTAGGTTAGGTTTTTTGGTTAGGTTAATGACCAAAACAAAAAATCCCAAGAAAATAAATGAAAAATCCCAAGATTTTTTTTTCCCCCGGGGATAAAAAGTATATACCTAGAAATGAAGCATAGGCCTATGATGATAGGAACCCAAAACTACCATTATAATTTTGCTACCTAGGGTAAAACACCGATGAAAGTACCGTCGGCCAATTAAAGTAACAATTTTCATTTGCACATTACGCATATAAAAACTTTCTGTATATAACTTTCATTGATATATTCATAAAGAGCACACTCTAAGCTATTCATAAGTCACGTAAAACACTAAAATCGGCTTACGGTAGCCATGTAATAACATGGTGAACCTTCGTGAAAGTGGCGCAAAACGGCGAATTTATTGGTGGATGGTGGAAAGTTCTGGGTTACCGGACGTTGGTACCATCTATATAACATTGGTAATTTAATTCATATCTTTCTTATACCCCCTACATATGATTCGGAAAGCCTTCAGCTTTGCATATATATGCATATTTTGTACCTAGGTCAAGAGGAGGTGGTAGGGGCAAGGAACATCCATATTTTCAAGAAAAAATTGGATAAAAAGTAGACTGAGAGACGGGACAACACGAGCTTAGCTCAACTCCTGTAAACTACAATTAGGTAAATACAATTAGGTAAATACATAATAATATACTTAATTCGAATACTTACCAAAGTCGATGTTAGGCCATCAGAATTGTCTCAATATTATCATATTTTCACCAATTTAAGCAGCTCCTCGTTGTCATACACAACGTTCAGTTATTCACAATTGTAAATCATGTGTGGAAATGCTGATACTAAAGCTACATTCTCTATATTAGCCTGAAATATGACGAGAAACCGAAAATCCGAAATTTTTCTTCACTGAATGAGTAAGACTGGCTTCTTAGTTCTTAATCCATTACACTAATCTTCAATTATATACGAAAACTACATAAAATCATGTCAATAAATAAATGTAACCCATATTTATTACACAATTCGCGATTAATAGCTATTATTTGCAAGGTAATTACAAAAAATTACCATTAGACATCGTAGTTCGGAAAATGGCTTTGGCTTCAACTTTATACACTTATGGTGACCATATCTTACTTTGAAATATATAGAATATAACATATAATAGGTAGATTTATGCGATAAAGGTAGCATCAGGCCACCCAAAACAATGGTACATTTATTGACCGACAGCAAAAATCGCGTACGTTTTCATAAAAATCTGTTTGTTGCCACCACACCACCAAGAAGATGTCAACAGGAATCAAGCCAAATACCCTGCACCTCTCTGAAAGATCTCAACTTCTACAGCAAAGATATAGACTGGGACAGACTGAGAGCAGAACTGGCAGGAACTGATTGGAGGGCACCATTCGAAGATAAAAACGTCGACGAAACTCTCAGTATCCTCCAGAAACAATGCCTGGAGACCTGTAAAAACACCATACCACCCAAATCAAGCAGGAAGCAGATCAAGCAGATTCCCAGAGATAGAAAAATACTAATGAAGAAAAGGACGTACTTGAGAGCCAAGCAAAGGAAGACCAGCTATGCGCACAATATCACCAAACTACAAGAAGAGCTCGATGAAGTTGAACGTAAACTCATCCAGTCACACCAAGAGCAAAGAACACGCGAAGAACTCCAAGCAGTTGCAAACATACGAGTAAATAGCAAATTCTTCTATGCATACGCAAAAAGGAGACTCAGGAACACCTCAACAATAGGACCACTGGCAAAACCTACGGGCGAACTTGAGAGTGACCCAACCGAAATGGCCAAGATACTCAAACAGCAGTACGAAAGTGTCTTCAGCCCGCCAAATGAAGACAAGAAAATCGAGAATGCAACGACTTTCTTTGGCAACGCTCCAGGGACACCACATCAACTCTCCTCGGTAACAGTATCAACAGAGGACATAATAGCAGCCATCGACAAGATTGGACCAAACTCTGCGGCAGGACCAGACGGCTTTCATGCCCAACTGCTAAAAAACTGCAAACATCAGCTAGCCTTGCCTCTAAAACTGCTGTGGAGCAAGTCCCTCCAAACTGGATATGTACCACAATCCCTAAAAGAAGGTACTGTCACACCAATACACAAAGGGGGTAGTAAAGGCATAGCCAAAAATTACAGACCAGTGGTGCTGACGTCACATCTTATTAAAATCATAGAAAGAACAATACGAGCTAAGATGGTCAGCTTCCTGGAAGATAACGAGGCATTCAACGAGGGGCAACATGGCTTTAGACAAGGCCGATCCAGCCTCTCACAACTACTATCACACTACGACAAAATCCTACAGGATATTCAAGACGGAGAAAATGTAGACGTCATATATCTAGATTTCGCCAAAGCTTTTGACAAGGTGGACCATGGGATCCTTCTACATAAACTCAAATCACTGGGAATAGGGGGAGACCTTGGAAGATGGCTCCACAGCTTCATCACCAACAGAAAACAAAGAGTCACGGTTCAAGGAAGCCTATCAGAAGCAGGTGGGGTCATCAGCGGAGTACCACAAGGATCAGTACTGGGACCTCTCCTATTCCTCATCATGATAGGAGACATCGACAGGGACCTGGAACACTCAACAGCCACATCGTTTGCAGACGACACCAGACTCATGAAGAAAATCACCTCACAACATGATGCTCAGCTACTACAACAAGACTTGGACAAAATACTGAAGTGGGCAGAAGAAAACAACATGGCCCTAAACGGAGACAAGTTCGAGCTTCTAAGGTACGGGAACAAGAGAGCACTACAAAACGACACCAACTACAAAAGTGGACAGCAAGAAATTACCGCCAAGGACACAGTGAAGGACTTGGGAGTAAATATGAGCAGTGACACCACTTTTTCCCAGCATATTACCAAAGCCACAACAACAGCAAAACAAATAGCAGGCTGGATCCTGAGAACCTTCCACACAAGAAATGAGAGGTGTATGCTAACACTGTGGAAGTCACTGGCAGGGTGCCAAAACAGAAATTATCCAGTTCTGGATCATTTTTCTAAGCTTACAATGATCAACTTTGCGCGGCGTCTGCGGGGGGCGCAGCCCCCCGCTTCATAACAGGGGGTCCGGGGGGCGTAGTCCCCCGGCCGCCGGAGAAATTTTAAGATGTGAAGGTAAATATATGCACAATACATGCTCAAAATTTATTAAAAGGAATGAATAATATTGTAAGTAAAAGGGATGTTATGTATGTTTACTGGTGTTTAATCAGGATACTAGGGGAGCTGGCTGCCTGTACTTCAGTCTCAAAGAGATTCACTTCAGGTCCACTAATATAGGCATTGAAAACAGGTTTTTAAATTATTCTTAGCAGTCCCTGTTTTAGTTTTGTAACTTTTGTCCAATAAAGATTTCATGTATATTTGTTGTTGCATTCCAAGAACTATTACATACTTAATTTATATCCTTTCATATGATACATGAGTTACTATAGAGTACTGGTTAAAATACATACCGGTACCAAGTTTCAAGAATAAACTTTGATTAGAACATTTGTTTGTCTATTATTTTCCCTGGGCCGAGTAAAAAATACCTGGGTAGGCTATTCCCATCTCGGGTTAAGTACAATCAGTAGGAACGTAGAAACTTACTTTAATTTTCACAACTTTAAAACTCAAGATTCTGCGAGGCTAATTCCGAAAATATTCAATCAAGTCTCCGTTACCCCCATGAAGTCAGGTTATAGTAATGACAAGACATACCAATAATATATGTTAGTTAGCGGGTGTGTGGACTGTGGGGATAGTGGCAGCCCCCACTTTGGACACTAAGACTAAGTAAAGTTAGGTTAGGGTAAGGTAATGCAAATTATCTACTCATAACATGATAAACAATTGAACAATAAACTACTGTACTATATTCCTTGAAGAAATAAAAACAAACAATTGTACATAAGGCTGCGGAAAGATTCTTTAGTGATACCCAAGTCATGGCCGGGATTCCGGGAAATCTATAAATGCACTGTAGGCGGTAGGCCTAGCTGCTGGCTGTACACTTATTAAATTGTACCGGTAATCTGGCTAAAAAGTTACCGGTATACAAAATGAGAACATAGAGGCAGGGTGCAGATCCCACTTTGGACACTAAGTTTGGACTTTGGTTAGGGTAAGTTATTGCAAATCTTCCACTCATAATATAAACTACAATAAAATAAGATACCAGTAGATAAGATACTACTGTAGCCTATTCTGCCTATAGCCTATACCTTGAAAACAAAAACAAACGGTAAGACTGCGAAAGTATTCTTCAGTGACAGGTCTACCCCTATAATCCCACGGCATGACGGCAAACTGTTATTGTCATAGGCTATAGCCTAGCCAGGGTGTCGAATGACGCTGTTTTTTTGAGTGATACAACTTTCTGTATAATGATAAAAAAAAAATAATCCTAGCCTAGGCCTAGCCTACGTATTTTTATATTATTATTTTAAAAGTTAGACATCTAAAATAGGCCAAGGCTTAGGCCTACTGTGTTCCAAAACTCAAGAGTAGCCTAGGCTAGGTTAGCCTAGCCTAGCCTTACAAAAAAAAAAAAAAAAAAAAACAGGAATATTGGTCTAGGCTAAGTTTAATATACACTTCCCAGGTAATTTTAACAGTTCTATTGCTTCTATATATCATATAATACACCATAGAGTAAGTTTTTAATAACTAGAAAAAAAGGTCATCTTCTAAATAATTACCATAATTGAGGACCTTTGCCGTTCCCGGGTTAAGAGTGGGCTCTGAGTCTTAGCCTACCAGAACCAGATTCCCAGCTGCCTAGCTAACCTTATTTTTTACTGTCTTTAACCTCAAATCTTCCTTGATCTTCATTAGCCTATCAATACATTATACATAGCCCCACTAGTGGGGGCAGTCCTAAGATTGTTGGATAATGGGTTATCCTAAGCCTAATATGCCTAGCCTCAGCCTAGGCTACTAATTTCTGCTTCAAATTATCATTATCATCATAGGCCTAGGCTAATACAAGTAGGCCTAGGCTTATCTGAAAAAAATAATATGCTTGGCTACTTACAAAATCGCTGTTTGGTGCTTGCTAGAAGTCAGGTTTATCCAAAGTATCACCTTGAACTTATACCTTATATATAATGAGTTCCCCAAGATTAATATGCACAATTTTAGAATGTGTAGGGCACTCGCACTTCACATGAAGTCAATGTTATATTCCAGCCCCTTAATTCACTCTATTTTTCCACAAATATATCGGTAAATATTAAATAACAGCTAACACATTTCCAAGTGTTCCACAGTTGATTGGCGGCAAGCTAATTTGACGTCATCATTGGATTATTCTCGGAAACACCACAATGGAAAACATTGCTGATATTCGTTCGTTGTTTTCCATTGATCCAACCAGATATATACCCCTGAAAAACCAATAATTCATCATAAAATCGTACTAATTTATAGCTTACCTTATGCCTCAAGGTCTTGCGCTCTTTGTCAAACACATAAAATTTATATTCATTCACTATTTTTAAGAAATTAGAGACCCCATAAAATTAGCTTCGTGGCCACCCCTTCGGGGATCACGGCGTCAGGCAATAGATAGATAGATAGATAGATAAAATTAGCACATACGAAAAAATATCGTGTATTTTGTGGGAGTTTAATTAGGATCAGATCAGATCAGAAAACTAACATTCAAACTTAAATTAATATTTTACATTATTCATTTCAGTGAAATTTAGTCAATATATTAAACACATGGAGTAGTTTAGTTAATATATACATAGTTTTAGATAAATACCTATTATTATCCTTTAATCTACATATTATTGAGCATTCGAGTGCCAATAAAATTACGGTAGTTGTGTTCGTCTTGACTCAGCCTTCGGCGCAATATAACATCGGAGTGTAGGGGTACATTGGTTGTTTGTTTGTTTGTTTGTTTTAGCGGACTCTCCCATCCAGGAGTTCGTTCTATGAACGATGGCTGTTTCCTTATTGTAATATATATTTGTTATATTGGTGCTAAAGTCAGTCACCTCATCCGAACCGAACAAGTTGTGTTTTCACAGTGCAAACAAATCGCTCTCATGACTCGAGCTCTGGATTTATCCGTCTATATTTACATTAATAGCTGCATTTGGACTTCAATACAGGTGATATATAATAGTTCTAAGATCATAGCCAATGTAGAGTACAGTGTAGAGCAAAGCAACTATCGTTTGATGAGTGTAATGTAGAAATAGAATGGCAGGTTTAGCGGGGCTCCCGGCCGCCCCGGGACAGTCACAGGCTCTTAGCCTATTTCAGTATCAATATTTTTTCAGATGTTAGGTTCGGGATCACGAAGAAAATGGGCGAATTTTGGCACACTGGTCACTGGTCCTACCACGACTGGAGTACTGCTCTCAGCTCTGGTCTCCCCAAAAAGTAGGAGAAATAACAGAAATTGAAGCCATCCAGAGGACATTCACCAGTAAAATCCATGGGTTTCAACACTTTAACTACTGGGAGAGACTTAAGGAGCTGCAGCGGAAAAACTCCATTTATTGGTCACCAATTTTCCCATGGATTTTTGTATTTTTCCCTGTTAGTTTTCATCAATATATAGTGTTTAGAAATAATTAGAACCCTCGGCGAAACCGTTTTCCCCATTATACAATGATCTTAAGACACGCCGCCCGATAGTGGGGAGGGCTATGAAGTACAGGGAAAATGAGGGGTTAAATGCGTAAAACGGCGATACATACGTAATCAAGCAAAACTTGGCTCGGGTTTGAAGGTATTTCAAAGGCCTAAAACCCAATATTTCGAAAACCCGAGCCAAGTTTTGGCCAAAGCTGGCTCGGATTTTGCGAATTTGTAGACAACAAAATGACAGTAACCTCATTTAGAAATTTGGCTCAGGTTTCCCAAAATTGCAAACCCATAAAACCCGAAATTTGGAAAACCCGAGCCAGCTTTTGGCCAAAGCTGGCTCGGATTTTGCGAGTTTGTAAACAAACAAATGACAGTAACCTCATTTAGAAATTTGGCTCAGGTTTCCCAAAATTGCAAAGCCATAAAACCCGAATTTTGGAAAACCCGAGCCAAGTTTTGGGAAAAGTTGGCTCTGATTTTGCGAGTTTTAAGAGTAAACAAATTACACTAACCTAATTTCGATTTTTGGCTCATGTTAAGCTATCATAGTGTTTACAAGCCTATACCCCTTTGAAAGGACATTAGCCTAACCTAACAACCTTACCTAACCTATCCTAGTATTATGGGTGGGGGCTGCCGCCCCCACACCCCCGCTATTTGCATCTTTGACCGATTGTTTGTGTATTTGTCTGTGAAAAGGGGGTAATTGTTTAGTGTATGGCCTGCTAAAGAAAATGGATTTTTGAGCACAGACTAAACTAAATGTTCACTACTGTATTTACATAGCTGGTCATTAACCTAACCTAACCTAACCTAACCTGGGCATCTTGGGGGCTGCTGCCCCCAGACCCCCGCTGGTCTTGGGATGAAAAGTGATAAAAAACACATATCTCTTATCTCATTATTCAAAGTTTTGTATTTGGTTTAATATACACTTCCCAGGTCATTTGAACAGTTCTATTGCTTCTATATATCATATAATACACCATAGAATACGTTTTTAATAACTAGAAAAAAGAGGACTTCGATTAAACAATTACGGAACTACCTTAAAACACGAGCCAAGTTTTGCTTAAATAATTTAGTTTTCGCCGTTTTTAAACCCGCGAAAATATGAAAGCGTAATTGCATACCTTATTGAGATGTGGAGGGAGTAGGTGGGGAAGAGATGCGTCCACGTTTTCGACGAGGAGTTACGACGAGTAGTGGTTTTATTTAAAAACCAATAATGACCGCATCGCCACTGGTCTGCCGGTTCATAATAGTAACATTCGTTTGAGCAGAGTTTGCAGGAAACAGAGGTAGGCAAACAACCATGGTCAGTAAAAACCTTAAGGGCTGCACTATTGTTCCTTGTAGTGTCAATAATCACTGAATGTGGGAGGGGTGAACAACCATTACAAGCGGCGTCCATGACTAAAGTGAGGAGAGACTTAAATGAAGGTGTGTATCTGTGATTGGTTCAGTGCAATGACATAATCAAGGTCAATAAACTCACCTGATAGGTTGCTGGTTGTATGCGTGACGGAATCTATGAGTTTAATGACGTGTCAGAAAAACCCCCCAATAAGAATCCAGAAGTGTCTCGTGACGTATTGCCAAGGAGTTAGGAAATGAAACTCAGTATTTCCAATGAGGATTGGCAGATGGCGTGATAGTATTACAAAAGTTGAAGGATAGAGCTCTCCAGTTCACGAAAAAATTGCGTCGCTGAAAGCCGCGCCGTCTATAAGAGAGTATTGACAACCATTTTACGGTAGGTAGACATGTTGTTACCGGTTTTTTTAATAGGTTTTGCCGAGGGTTGAAACTAATTTTAATATGATACTTAGAGCATATAGATTCCATATCGGTCTTCAAATATGTCAAAATAATTGGTGACCAATAAATGGAGTTATACTGCTGCAGCTGTACTCACTTCAAAGACGTAGGGAGAGATACATCATCATCTACGTCTGGAAGATTTTGGAAAAAAAGGTACCAAATCCAAACATCCAAAAGACTCAGCACCAAAGGCGAGGGAGGCTGTGCTATGTGAGGACTACGCCGGGATCAACACAAAAAATCAAATCCCTGATCCATCACAGCTTTACATACAATGGAACCAGACTGTTCAACTGTATACCAGCCCCTCTCAGGAACATGACCGGGGTGTCTCCAGACACCTTCAAGAAACACTTGGACATGTGGCTGGCCAAAATACCGGACCGGCCACCAACACCAGGATACCCCAGCACCAACTCCAACCGACTTCTGGAATGGAGAGTGGAAGAAAGGGAGCTGCCTGGTCGCAGTGGAGCCCCAGCTCAACTGTGTCACTAACGGACGGAATACAACTAAGTGTATCTAAGTGTAACCTGGTACATTTCATACCTCAAGAATTCGACCACACTGAGCCAAAACCTTACCAGTCTTGTCCCGGCAGCCATTTTGCATGCAGGTGATCTAGTTTTGTGAATATGAAGAAAGTTTTAGACCTTGTCCGCACCGTTAATCGGCGAATCTTGCTCTGCCTCGCAGATATATTCACTTAATACCTTGTAGGACCTATGAAAATGCTTAAATATGATATATTTTACCTTTAAAGTGACAATTGATAGTGTGTGCTTCCAGCTGTTTTGTGTAAACAAACCGATGAAGAAAAAAACTAAGTATAAACCCCACCTGAAGTTGGAGGTTCGCAATTATGGTAGGTGAGACCAGAGTACCTTTATCGGTGTTTTACCCTATATTGTAGCGCCTCCTGTATATTGACCGATCGCCCGGATACGAGCTCCGTCCTTTGGAGAGCCAGCCCGGGCCAGGAGGGTTAAATGCTAAAAAAAAAAAAAAAAAAAAAAAAAAAAAACCTAGGCTAGGCTAAAGCCAAGAAAAAAAAAGATAAATCTACAGTTATACTACCCCTATTTTGTCGCTATTCTGTTGGTACTAATGGGTTAATATTATTAGTAGTAGACTTAGTATGGTTTGATGATGCGCGGAAATGTATATTTGACTTGAAATAGATACATTGAAGTATTACAAACCTTCGCAAACCCATAAACCGGGAACGTGAGCAGGGTTTAGACCGTCGCGCACCCATAAACAGGGAACGTGAGGACGGTGAGGGGGAGTTTAGACTGTCGCTGAGACGGGTTACTTTTCGGTTAGGTTAGGTTAAGTTAGGTTAGGTTAGGATAATGTTAAAAATACTAAAATGCGACAGTCCTCGGTATTAAACAACACTGTAGGCTATATCAAATTTAAAAAAAAAAAAAAAATTACCTGAAAAACTCTTAGGCCTATCCGGTTGGTGATAATTTTTTATCAAAATAAGTTTTTTTCCAGTTTGCGCGTCTGCTGAACCATCCAAAAAACACGCTAAAAGCGTGTTTTGAAGGGGGGAGGTGGTGGGGGGTAGTATAACTGTAGATTTACCAAAAAAAAAATTCCGGTGGATAAAACGTATATAGCAATGAAGCATAACATGATAGGAACCCAAAACTACCATTAGAAATGAGATCCCACCTGTCCGGGTTGTCTTCAATGTTTACCAAATTTTGTCTAGCCTAATAGCCTACCGGTACTGCGATTAGCCTAATACTTTTGATGGTACCCTAGATTGGTTAGGTTAGGTGAGGATGGTAAACTGGTAAAGTTAAGATGTTAAGCTAAACTGACCGAAGACATGTCGTAATAACTGTTGAGGCTGCCTCGTCACTCCTTGTTGTGGTTGTGTTGTCCTTTGTAGTCTCCTGTAGCCTTCGTTCATGTACCACAACACGTTTATGGTCTATACCGTCGTTGGATATCTCCTCGACGTACTAACGACTGGTCATTCTTCAAGGGAATGGAGGAGAGGTGTAGATATATGAAAACTTGTGCGTGACGGCTAATAAACTCTCATTGCCACACGGGGTTACCTCCTTCTTCTACTGACGTCACTATCACCAAGGACCGACGCTCTTGTAGTTCCGGGTTACACAAACAAGTTATTTTCACATGTTTTCATAGCCAATACTTTATTTACTTAATGTACAGCAATATTTAAACATAATAGATGATTTAATTTATGTATCTATCCCAATTAAAGTGTTAAGCACTGTCTAAGATTATATAAATACATTGAGTGTTTGATCATAACCCATACCGATCACAACCAGTTCGCTTACAAGTCGGTTCAATCACAAACCAATTTGATCACAACCAGTACGATCACAAATAAGTTCAACCACAACTCAGTTAGTTCCCAAACTATTATAGTTCCATCACACGAACAAGAGTTATACTTTTATACTAAAGTTTTGGATATATAACTCTCTATTCATCAGATACATATAGTGACCCATTCTCCTTTATCACTTATCTGCTCGTGAATTACAAGCGTAGTTATTTTGGTGACTGGACGACTCGGCCCATGGGACAACTCGGCTCGGACAGCTCGGCCCACTTTCGGACAACTCGGCCACGACGGAGAGACAGCTCGGCCCATTATTTGAGACAGCTCGGTCCCATGTTATGCTATGGTTAGCTTAGGTTTTAAGTTAAGTTAGGTTAAGTTAGGTTAGGTTAGATAGGGACAGTGATTCCAAAATTATCAATACGAGAAATAAAAGTTAATGAATTGTCACTTGTTTGATGAAACGAACAGATAGATACATAAATAGATAGGGACATAGTGATTCCAAAATGATCAATATAGCCATCTATATCGTTTTTATGTTGTCGAAGCAAATAAGGGTTGTGAAAGGCAGAGTTGTCTCGCAATTAACACAGGGCCGAGCTGTCTCGCCGTGGGCCGAGCTGTCCAAGCCGAGCTGTCCCGTGGGCCGAGTAGTCTAGCATTCGTTATTTTCTTTTTGTTATGTCACTTAAATATACTACAGAAGGTAAAATGCCCCAGAACGAGAAGCCCACCACAGAAGCCATGAACGAACACCACACAGAAACACCAAAGGAAAGGTCCACAGAACGAAAGGACCAGCCGACCGAGCCAGCCATTTCAG
>CM064523.1:27312170-27332553 GCA_032716605.1 Paralithodes platypus | reverse complement strand
TTTTGCCCCATTTCTTTGTCAATTTTACGACTTATCGTGCCTTTTAGATATCCATTGTTTCCTGGCGAATGATAGCGAGCCTGCAATTTAGGAGGAGCAGGTCTTCAGGAAAAATGTACAAATTTATCTCGAAGGGCGATATTGGGAGTATCTTTCAATCTTGATGGAGATCTAGAGAGCAAACTAAAAAAAAAAAAAAAATAAAAAAAAATAATATGTAAATAAAACAATCGAAAATTAAAACCTCCCTTTAACATTAATTGTGATAGTTTGATCATTGATTATATTATAATAATTTACCTTCTTTTCAGACATGTATCATTGGTCTTGCTTCCTCCTAGACATGGGTAAGTAATCGAAGCATTTTAAATATGTTTACCTCCATTTTTTTGTGTTTTATGTTGTTTTTGTGTTTTCCCTGTTCTTGCTCTGTCTTGAGTCGGCTACCCCCAAAATGGGGATTGGGCCTGAGCATATAGATAGATAGATAGACCTCCATTGTTGTGTAACTAACATGATATTACACATAGGAATATATTATAGAATCAAACGTAATATTCGACAATATTAACGTATGTTTCTAATAATTTTGATAAAACTTGCAAAATACAAATATTAAAAACACAGTATAAATGTATCAATTTGCATCATGATACCTTGCCTGGGGTACCAATCAACTACTTCCACCATTTAAATCAATTACATTTCACAATAGGTTAATAGCCCTCTCGCACGCACGCCGCGAGTCGCATATTCGATGGTATATTTTAAAACTTAAATTACCCTTAAAAAGTTTGGAAAGTTTTCTTAAATTAGCCTTATATTCCTGCGGTTTTCTATGGACCATGTACTGAAAGAAAAGAGTTTTAGAAGACTAACTTAGCTATTATTTTACATTTTTATATAGATCATTTCCCTAGATAGTAACTGGCAATGTGAGCCTGAGAAGGTTGATTTAGATGACTTTATAAATCTTGAATATTTACTTCTGAAAACTTACAAAGGACTTGGACAATCGAGGGGATATTTGTACCGTTTGGGTATTTTTATAACTAGTAACTATAGGGTATTTGTTATGATGGTTCTAGAAATCCTGAATCCCAACCTATCATAACTAATAGGGAGATTGTATCATCAGCAAACTTTGAGATTGTACAGGTGAAATCCTCATCTATGTCGTTGATGTAAATTAGAAAGATAATTGGTCCTAGTACCGATCCCTTGGGTACCCCGCTACTTACATTGGTCCATTTAGATGCCTTACCGTTTATGGACTACATCTGCTTTCTGTCGCTGAGACAATTTCTATCCATTTCACCACACAGTCTTGTCTTCCATGCGCTTTTAGTTTTAGCAGTAAACGTTTGTGGGGAACTTTGTCAAAGGCCTTTTGAAAATCAAAGTATATAATATCTACAGCTTTACTCTCATCATAGAGGTTGAGGATATCGTGGAAGAAGTCTAAGAGGTTTGTTAAGCAGGAACGTTTGTTACGAGGAATGAAGAGGAGGAGGAGAGAAGAGAAGAAGGGGAGGAGAGGGGTGAAGAGGGTGAGGAGAGAGGAGAAGAGGAAGAACAAAGGAGGAGGAGGAAAAGGAGAAGATAATAAAATGAAAAATAAGTTAGAAATGGAGATACAATAAGGAGATAAATGGAAACAATCAAGAATGAATTAATAAAACGACAATATGAGCAGATTAAGAAAGTGGTAAGATTGAGTTCTTTAAAATATTTAATTATAATACATATTTAATTGCAATCATATTTATAGAAAGTACGCATATCAAAGCAAGTTCATACACAATTCTAAGGCATAAGTTATCATAACATGAAATATAAAGAAGATCTAATGTCATAAAATGTGGCATAAGCCTATCCTGTTGGTCATATCAAAATACAATATGTTTCAGCTCGGAAACGACAACAAAGGTGACAATTATTTGAAGAAAAACAAATCTAGCAAAAGCAAGATCAACAACAACAATAGTAACAACTATAAATATAATAATAATAATAATAAAAATAATAATAATAATAATAGTTAAAATAATGTAGAAAATCGTCACCATTATTCCCGAAAACAAGAGACGGCAGTAAAATTCAGGAAGAGAGAGAGAGAGAGAGAGAGAGAGAGAGAGAGAGAGAGAGAGGGAAAAGAGAGAGAGAGAGAGAGAGAGAGAGAGAGAGAGAGAGAGAGAGAGAGAGAAAGCAATTAGAGAGCCAGAGAGTAATGAGAGAAGAAGTGCTGATTTCTCCTGGACCTGAGGTGGGGGACGACAGAAGAAGAGGGTAAAGGGAGGAGAGACGCACACAACAGTAATTGGGTAACACGATAATTGGACAGAGAGAGAGAGAGAGAGAGAGAGAGAGACGGGAGGGCAGTCACAAATACAGTAGGTAGATGGAGGGGGGTGCAGATAAAAGAAAATAGCATAGGATAAAACAGAACAGAATCAGAATAATATAACTAATAGTATTATAAATAATAATTATAATAATAATAGTAATAATAATAATAATAATAATATGATAGAAAGGTGATGATAATAATAATACTTCTAATTGGTATGTAGTTCACATTGACAGAGCTTATCTACGTTATATTAATAATTATAATCTGCACATCTTATGGTAGCTTGACTGCGGTACCCCAAGCCTTGAAGAGAGATGTTGGGATGGCCTCAGTGAAATGTTTGTGAAATTTTGGAATTTTGATGGAATATTTATGTCTCAGATTTCGTAGTCTCCGTCGTCAGTAGGTGGTGGTGTTTGGGTTCTCTGGGAGTATTTACATATTTATTATTATTATTATTATTATTATTATATATATATATTTGCTTACTTTCATTAAATGTTGTGCTATGCCTTTGTAATCTCCCAAACACTCCTTTTCGTCTTACACCCCCTCCTTCCCCCTCCCCCTCCACCCCCGCCCCACCCCCACACACATACACGCTCTTTGCCGCCCCCTAAAATATAATCGTGGTAAATTAATCACCCGTATATTCATTAGAGCGGGTGACGGCAGGAAGGATTACGATTATCAAAACCTAATTAATTACGTTTCATCAGCGCCCCCCCCCCCCCTCGAGTTGATTTTATACAACCCAGTTCCCGGCTGCTCGAAACGTTAACCCCTTCAGCACCATGACGCCTTTTTAACTTTGAGTCTGGCTATAATTAGATGATTGTATGCAGTTTGAGAAGGACCTATGTTAGAATATCAGAATTACCTAATGGTGTTGAAGGGGTTAAGAATACATGAATACCTATCCTAACTCAACCTATCCTAACCCAACCTATCCTAACCCGACCTATTCTAACCTAACCTATCCTAACCCAACCTATCCTAACCCAACCTATCCTAACCCAACCTATTCTAACCCAAACCTATCCTAACCCCGACCTATCCTAACCCAACCTATCCTAACCCGACCTATTCTAACCTAACCTATCCTAACCCAACCTATCCTAACCCAACCTATCCTAACCCAACCTATTCTAACCCAACCTATCCTAACCCAACCTATCCTAACCTATCCTAACCCAACCTATCCTAACCCAACCTATCCTAACCCAACCTATCCTAACCCGACCTATCCTAACCCGACCTATCCTAACCCGACCTATCCTAACCCGACCTATCCTAACCCGACCTATCCTAACCCGACCTATCCTAACCCGACCTATCCTAACCTAACCTATCCTAACTCAACCTATCCTAACCCAACCTATCCTAACCCAACCTATCCTAACCCAACCTATCCTAACCCAACCTATCCTAACCTATCCTAACCCAACCTATCCTAACCCAACCTATCCTAACCCGACCTATCCTAACCCGACCTATCCTAACCCGACCTATCCTAACCCGACCTATCCTAACATAACCTATCCTAACATAACCTATCCTAATCCAACCTATCCTAACCCATTCGTTTAAGTACCGTACCACAGATCTTTCCTAAGCTGCATAATATCGTCTTAATATAGCTAGAATACAATATAACACACGTCGCTGGTACTCAAAGGGTTAAGGGGAGGTTTTTAGTGGATTCCCTAGACTTCCATCAAGCTTAAAATTACTCCCCCTAGACCCCCTTTCAAGATAAATTTGTACATTTTTCGGTAAAAAAAAGTCCTGGCCGAAGGCCGATTCCTCTTAAATTACAGGCTCGCTATCGCTCGCCAGGAAAATATCGACACCTAAATGGCACGAAAAGTCTTAAAATTGACAGAAATGGGGCAAAAGTTCTTAAAATCGCCTGGGGCGGACGTCTTAAAATATAAAAAACAATGGGGCTAACCATGAGGGAGAAAGGGGTCAATAAAAAAATCCCTCAAGTGGAAATCTCCCCTTAAGTTACAGTTTCGCTGTCTCTTGCCAAGATAAGTGTCGACACCTGAATGGGGTAAAGCGTCTTATTATCGCTAAACTAATGGGATGAAACGTCTTAAAATCTCCAAACTAAGGGAACAAAACAGGGAAAATCCAAAAAGGCCTAGCTCTGCCCAAACAGGGTTAATGCACGTCCCAACTCAAGAATACCTGAAACACTATAAAGCTTATAACTACACCTTTCAATACTCATCTGCATTACATAATATATATATATATATATATTGTATTAGTGTGTGTGTGTGTGTATGTGTGTTGTGTAAATAGTAAATTCCAAAATTAATACTAACATTACAACATATAAGATACTGTACACTCTACTGTTCTGTAATACTTTGACAATTGGGCAGAAGTGAGTTGCACATGAAAAACTAACCCCCGTCACACAGTATTGTAATTATTAGAGAGAGGTGGCTGGTGCTGCCTTGCTCATTCACTCACTCTCTCTCTCTTTCACACTATCTCACTGGCTCATGTATTTACTGGCCTGTCACTCTCGCTCACTCACCCGCTATCTCACTCGCTCACTTATTTACTTGCTGGCTTGTACCTAGCTATCTCACTCTCACACTCTTTCTTTTCTCTCTCTCTCTCTCTCTCTCTCTCTCTCTCTCTCTCTCTCTCTCTCTCTCTCTCTCTCTCTCTCTCTCTCTCAGTCTTTATTACCCTCACAACTCACCGACGCCACCTTATAACAAGTAAAAACAGTCGTATGCATTTCAATGAGGGTATTTACCACCGCCAAAACACACACACACACCCTCTTAAATTACAGGCTCGCTATCGTTCGCCAGGATAAAATCGACACCTGAATTGCACGAAAGGTCTTAATATGGGGTGAAAGTTCTTAAAATCGCTAAACTAATGGGGCAAACGTTTTATGATATCAAAAGCAATGGGGCTAAACATGAGGGAGAAAGAGGTCAAGAAAAAAATCCCTCAAGTGGAGATCTGCCCTTAGGGGGGGGAGGGTAGTGCATGTTTTTGTTTGGTCTATATATTTATCTATGTTTTAGTGTCCTCACTATATCTCCATCAAGCTTAGAAAAACGCCCCCTAGATCCCCCTGCCAAGATAAATGTGTACATTTTTCGGTAGAATAATGGCCAGTCCCTTCTAAAATTAGAGGCTCGCTATCGCTCGCCAGGAAAAAATCGACACCTAAAGGGCACGAAAGGTCTTAAAATTGACAGAAATGGGTTGAAAATTCTTAAAATCGTCAAAAGAATGGGGGCGAACGTCTTAAAATTAGAAAAACAATGGGGGAAAATCATGAGGGAGAAAGGAGTCCAGAAAAAAATCCCTCAAGTGGAAATCTCCCCTTAACCCCTACAGTACCGGTGGCGTCCTTTTCATCACACTCTGGCAACTATGAGACGATTATGTTCAGCTTAGGAAGGACCTCTAACCATGCTAAGACTCCAAACGATCTCAAACCAACCCTTTTAAGTACCACAGATCTTTCCTAAGCTGCATAATATCGTCTAAATATAGCTAGAATATAATATAACACACGTCGCTGGTACTCAAAGGGTTAAGGGGAGGTTTTTAGTGGATTCCCTAGACTTTCATCAAGCTTAAAATTACTCCCCCTAGACCCCCTTTCAAGATAAATTTGTACATTTTTCGGTAGAAAAATGTCCCGGCCGAAGGCCGATTCCCCTCAAATTACAGGCTCGCTATCGCTCGCCAGGAAAAAATCGACACCTAAATGGCACGAATGGTCTTAAAATTGACTGAAATGGGGCGAGGGTTCTTAAGATCGCCAAACTAATGGGGCGAATGTCTTAAAATCTCAAAAGCAATGGGGCTAAACATGGGGGAGAGGAGGGTCTAGAAAAAAATCCCTCAAGTGGATATCTCCCCTTAAGAAGGATCTGTGGTGGTCAAAAAAGGGTTAAATGAGGTAGTTAGATGACTGGTAATTGCTGGAGGCTATTATTTATACGGAATAAAATCGTGTAATGATAGTAGTAGCCAGAATAAAGATTTAAAAAGACGTCTCCGGTACAGAAGGGGTTAATATCAAGGCAAAATTAATATATATATATATATATATATATATATATATATATATATATATATATATATATATATATATATAAATAATCTGGTTTGCTTGTTTGCGCGGGCCCGGCTGGGAGGTTGAATGATCTTCCTCGAACCAGGAGGAGGGGGATGAAAATACTAGAAAAACTTTAGTAGGATTTTCCGTGTCAATCCTCCTCTGACAGTCAGGCAAAAATTCTATAGAAAACAAAAAAAGTATGTTAAAGGGATAGTCGTTATTTTGGGGGTCTATTTCTGTATATATTCATTTGTTTTCTGTTTGCTCGCTAGACCTTCATCAAGCTTCAAAAATAAACACTCCCTAGACCCCCCCGCCCCCTCCTTCAAGATAAATGTGTAAACAAAATTATAGAAATATTTTCTTTTAAAATTACAGGCTCGCTATCGCTCGCCTGGAAAAATCGACATCTAAATGATGCGAAAGGTCTTGATATTGATATATAAATGAGACGATTTTTTGTTTAAATCGACAAACTAATAGAGCAAACGTCTTAAAATCTTAAAACTAACGGGGCTAACTAAGCATGAAGGAGAAGGGGGACCATAAAAAAAGACCCATCTCCCCTTAGAGATGCGTTGGTGAAGATGGTAATGGGTGAAATATATAAATATATATATATATATATATATTTGTTTTTTTTCTTTTTTTCCTTATTTTTTTTTTTTTAACATTGGTTCTTACTTAACCCCTTCTTTACCGGCGACGTCTTTTTAATATTATTCTAGCAATATTTAGACGATATTCTCTGCAGTTTGAGAAGGATCTGTGGTAGTAAACATGGTTAGGTGAGATGGTTCGAAGCCTTTACATTTCTGGAAACCCTTTTTAAACTGACTAAAATCGTCAATTAGTAGCCAGAGTACAATGTATATGACGTCACCGGCACAGAAGGGGTTAATATCCAGTGTCGAAATCCCATCAATTATAACATTAATATAAACATTAGATAGTTACAAAGTAGTGATAGAGTGTGGAATGTGGTGGTAGTAGTGGTGGTGGTAGTAGTTGTGGCTGTAGTGATGGTAGTTGTGGTGGTTGTGGTGGTAGAATGTGGTATAGTAGTAATGGTGGTAGTAGTGGTGGTGGTAGTAGTGGTAGTAGTTGTGGCTGTAGTGATGGTAGTTGTGGTGGTTGTGGTGGTATAGTAGTAATGGTGGTAGTAGTGGTAGTAGTTGTGGCTGTAATGATGGTAGTTGTGGTGGTGGTTGTGGTAATGGAAGTAATGTCGGTAGTGCAGGTTATGGTGCTGGGAGTAATAGTGGTAGTGATAGTGGTTGTGGTGATGGTTTTGGTCGTGGTAGTGATGGTGGTAATGGTAGTAGTGGTGATGTAGTAATGGTGGTAGTAATGATGGTAGTGGTGGTAGTGTTAGATAAGCAATGTTGTTATGTTTGTAGTGATGATAGTGATGGTAGTAATGGTGGTAGTGAAGATGGTAGTGGTGGTTGTGGTGACTATAGCCGCAGGGACTTTGTTGGCAGCCTCCTTAATTAAAAAAAAAAAGGTCGCTCATATTTGTTTTTGTTTTTCATTTCTTTACAGAGCGAGGGGTGAGTGATGTTAGTATAGTCCCCAGGAAGTGTATGATTCTAAAAATGCCCCCCTACCCCCACCCTATCGTTCTTTCTCTCTCTCTCTCTCTCTCTCTCTCTCTCTCTCTCTCTCTCTCTCTCTCTCTCTCTCTCTCTCTCTCTCTCTCTCTCTCTCTCTCTCTCTCTCTCTCTCTCTCTCTCTCTCTCTCTCTCTCTCTCTCTCTCTCTCTCTCTCAAACTCAACCATATTAAATTCACCGAGGCTTATGCAGATTGTTTACCTAATTGTCTGTACCCCCCCTCCCCCTCCTCCCTCTTACCACCCACCCCTCTGTCACACAAGTTTTCCCCGTGACAAGAGGGACCCAAATAAAAGGGGGCGGATATCCCACTCCCAAAATATTAACCCGTACATTGCGGCATGAAACTATAAATTGTCACATTATATTTTTTATTAACCCGTGGAGCCCCGGCTAGTTTTGTAAGGTTTGTTCACCAGAACCCGGCCGGTTTTCAAAAAATGGTTTTATTCCAGAAACAATAGCGAATGGGTTAGGAATGAAGGAAAAACCACGAAAAACCGCTCAAAAAGCTTAAAAAATGGTCCTACAGAGCCCCCGAAAACGTATTTTACAAGAGTACAAAATTGAAGGCAATTACCCCAAAAAACCAGGTTATTGCGCGCTCACGCGCACGCACGTGGGCTTTGAGAGTTTTCAACCATCGGCACGGTTGCGTGGGATACGTACACAGTTCCCATACAAATCTGAGCCCTCTTGAGTGGCTACACCTGAGGTTACGGTCGGCGCAATTAGGGTGACGCGTCAGGCGCGTCTCTGGGGCTGTGCGTTACATACATCGCCGACGCGTCAGACGCGTCGCTGGGGCTGTACGGGTTAAGGAGAGTTTTGTAGATATTGCTTTTTTTTTATTTTATTATTTATTATTTCGTTTAGTTTCCTCCCTAGACTTCCATCAGGCTTAAAAAAAAAATGCCCCGAAGACCTCCCTTCGAGATAAATTTGTGCATTTTTCGGCAGAAATTCCAGGTTCGCTATCCCTCGCCACGAAAGAATTGACCCCTAAATGGAACAAAGTGTCTTAAAACTGACAAAGAAATGTGGCAAACCATCTTAAAATTGCCGATCTAATGGGACGAACATCTCAGAATCTCAAAACCTATACTGGATATCATTGGACTAAACAAAAATACTATAGGTAGCGCCAACGAACTTGACAATTTTCTTGACCCCTTAACTCCTCATAACTCAAAATGAATGAAAGCAATCGAGCTGACATTTTTATCATTAGGGAAGAGTCCACCAGGGAATAGGTGTGGACATTTGCAGCCAGTTTGTTGAAGGTCCTTTTGAGTTACAAAGAGGTCAGGGATCGAGATAATTGTCAAGTTGGTTGGCGCTGCCTATAGTAAGGGACAACTTTAACAATAGCAAGGAAACCCCCCCCCCCTTCTGTTACTCTTCTACTTTGCTCTTTCTTTCTTCCTTTACTTATCTCTCACCTCGTCAGCTTGTCTACCCCCCCCCCCCCCCCCCCCCCCCACACACTTAAGGGGAGGTATTTAGTTTGTTCCCTAGACACCATCAACCTTAAAATTACACCCCCTCGAGTCCCTTTCAAGATAAATTTGTACATTTTTCGGTAGACAAATTTCCCGGCCAAAGGCCGGTTCCTCTTAAATTACAGGCTCGCTATCGCTCGCCAGGATAAAATAGACACCTGAATTGCACGAAAGGTCTTAATATGGGGTGAAACTTCTTAAAATCGCTAAACTAATGGGGCAAACGTTTTATAATATCAAAAGCAATGGGGCTAAACATGAGGGAGAAAGGGGTCAAGAAAACAATCCCTCAAGTGGAGACCTCCCCTTCAACTTGGCCCCTTTCTCTACCACCGCCGTGTGTTATACTTTACTTTAGCTATGTGCAGACGATTATATAAAGCTTAGGGAGGACATGTGGTAAGCAAAGAGGATTAATGGAGATAGCCTGTTGCCTTTTAATGGGTAGATGTCCTTCCTAAGCTGAATAAAAATGGTCTAATAGTTGCCAGATAATAAAGAATAGGATGAAATGGTAACCGTTATCATACTTTGAAAGAATCTAAGATGTTTAAAGACAGAGGGTTAATTGAGATAGGTGTTACTCCTTTGATTGCTAGATACCCCTACTAATCTTAATAAAATCGTGTATTATTAGTAAGAAAACAAAACACGTCTTGTTACTAAGAGGGTTAATTAAAGGCTGCGTATTCCTGGAAACTGACGTCATAGCGATTGAGGAGCGCAAACAAATGAATCCGTGTTTAGTCTTCAAATACACCTTAAGCAGGGAAAAATGAAGGTGTACACTTTGTCAGTCGACGGGAAGGGTGGGTGTGTGTGTCTGAGTGTGTGTGTGTAGGTTCATGTGTGTGTGGTGGGGGTTTGTGTGTGTGTGTGTGTGTGGTGGGGGTTGTGTGTGTGTATGTGGTGGGTGGTTGTGTGTATGTGGGGGGTGGTTGTGTGTGTGTATGTGGTGGGTTGTGTGTGTATGTGGGGGGGGGGGTTGTGTGTGTGTATGTGGTGGGTGGTTGTGTGTATGTGAGGGGTGGTTGTGTGTGTGTATGTAGGGGGTGGTTGTGTGTATGTGGGGGGGGGTTGTGTGTGTGTGTGTGGGGGGGGGGTCGTGTGTAATCAGTTAGGTGTGTGTGAGAGAGAGACAGTGTGTGTATGTGTGTGTTACAGAGAGTTAACATTGATGCACAGGCCACTTGATCCCAATCTGGCGATCCAGGCTTAACAAGTACTGGTAAACAAATCATTCCCATGTACTCTAAACAGTGGAAGAAAAGGACAACAGAGCAGAGAGAAAGATAGAGAGTTCGTGAGGTTGTCATACTAAAGAAAAACGTATGTGCAATATAGAAACCTTCTGAAAAACGTTTATGAATGGTTACGCCAAATTATGATTATAAGCAAATTATGCATTCCAGTTTCATTATATTGTAAGAGTCTTGTTTTACGGGCACGATTAGGTTAGTTTTCCGGTGAGCAGAAGGTATTAACCCTTTGAGGATTATGACGCATTTTGACAGTTTATTCTGGCTATCATTAGAGGATTAAATTTAGATTAGGAAGGGTATCAAGAGATTGTGTTTTTGTTGTTGTTTTTTTGTTCCCCAGGCTGTCTGACCGAACAGCCCCAAGGTCACGAGCAAGGCCAAGGCCATACCCGAGCGCCCCCACAGAACCCTCCCTGCTTTACCACTAAAAAACCCAGGTGACCGAAGCCACTCCCAGGCGAGGAGCTGAAGAGGGTGCGGAAACGCCCGGGACACCGAAGCGCCACCGAAGGCCCTGTGCCTCTCAACAATTATTAAAGGGAGATGGTTCACTTTTTGGGCAGTTTTTCCATGTATTCGTTATTTTTCTAATTTCCTCCCTAGACCTCCATCAAATTTAAGAAAACAAAAACATCCATTAGATCTCCCTTCTAGATTAATTTGTACATTTTTCGGTAGAAAAATTTCCCGGTCGAAGGCCGATTCTTCCAACATTACAGGCTCACTATCGTTCGCCAGGGAAAAAATCGACACCTAAATAGCACGAAAGGTCTAAATATTGACGAAGAAATGGGGCGAAAGGTCTTAAAATCGACTAACTAATGGGGCAAGCATCTTAACATCTGAAAACTAATGGGGCTAAACATGAGGGAGAAAGTGGTCCAGAAAACCGGCCCATGTCCCCTTAAGGGAAACTTGAGGGGCAAAGGAAAAATGTGCCGCTTTGGCTCCCAGAGAGAGTTAATGGAGACAGTCTTTACCCTTTTAATTCCCACACTTTGATGTCGGAGCTGAGTTGTTGAATTATCTTTCTTACATGAGAACGATGCACTTATACAGCACTATTATATTAAGTAGTAGTAGTAGTAGTAGTAGTAGTAGGAGTAGGAGTAGTAGTTTGCGACTGGATTGAGGTAGCATAGTATAGAGTCTAGGAATAGGTTACTATCTGATATTTCTAACAATTAAATATGTTTGAAAAATTAAATCAAGTTTTAGAAAAAAATACTTGGAAACCTGCTTACATTACTGGGATGTTTGTGGACATACAGTAATGCTAGAAATAATACTTGGAAACCTGCTTACATAATGTTTGTGGACATACAGTAATGTTTGTGGACATACAGTAATGTTTGTGGACATACAGTAATGTTTGTGGACATACAGTAATGTTTGTGGACATACAGTAATGTTTGTGGACATACAGTAATGTTTGTGGACATACAGTAATGTTTGTGGACATACAGTAATGTTTGTGGACATACAGTAATGTTTGTGGACATACAGTAATGTTTGTGGACATACAGTAATGTTTGTGGACATACAGTAATGTTTGTGGACATACAGTAATGTTTGTGGACATACAGTAATGTTTGTGGACATACAGTAATGTTTGTGGACATACAGTAATGTTTGTGGACATACAGTAATGTTTGTGGACATACAGTAATGTTTGTGGACATACAGTAATGCTAGAAATAATCGTGTTTGCAGTCAATCTAAAATGGCTTACTTAAGGGGAGATTTTAATTTGAGGGATTTTTTTTCTGGACCCCTTTCTCCCTAATGATTAAGTCCCATTGGTTTTGATATTTTAAGACGTTCGCTCCATTATTTTGGCGATTTTAAGACCTTTCGCCCCATTTCTGTTAATGTTAAGACCTTTCTTGCTATTTAGGTGTCGATGTTTTCCATGCGAGCGATAGCGAGCGTGTAATTTAAGAGGAACCTACCGAAAAATCTACAAATTTATCTTGAAAGGGGGTCTAGGGGGTGTAATTTTAAGTTTGATGGAGGCCTAGGGAACAAATAAAAAACCTCCCCTTAAGAATGGGAAAGGGGTGGGACCTTAATTATCTTCTTGAATACAAAAAACAAAATATTTGTTGTTGTTGTTGTTGTTGTTGTTGTTGTTGTTGTATATGCTTAACAAAACACAATTATTCGTTCAAATATAAAGTTAATTAAGTTCCAGCTCCTCCAACAGCGCACAGAAAAGTGGCAGCAAACTCGCTAAAGAAAAAAAGACAATTTATTCCCACATTTGTCAACTTGTGTGCCTAGTTTCAACCTTCAGGGGGGTCACCGGCTTTTTTTGTTTTATCTTTATCTCCTTTTCTCTCCTTCCCTGGCTTGTATCCATTCGGCCCCATTCAGCCAACTGTTCTAAGACGTTTATCCCCATCCAGGTGTCAATTTCTTCCTGGCGAGCGATAACGAGCCAGTATTGTATGGAGAAATCCGGCTTCGCCGGAAACATTTTTCTATCGAAAAATGTATAAATTTAGCTTGCTCTCAAAACAAAAATATATATATGCTGGCTTGCTACCGCTCGCCAGGAAAATATTGACACCTGGATGGGGGTAAACGATTAAAACAGTAGGCTGAATGGGGCCGAGTGGATACAAGCCAAGGAGAGAGGGAGAGAAAGAGAAAAAAAGCGAGGTGGGTTCCCTTAAGACTAGTGAATCCGACGATTGGGAGGATGAGGATAAGTGTAGATTTAGTTATATGTTTATTATCCAGGTTTATGTATTTAATGCCTTTGGTTACTGCTTATTTTTGTATTTATCTATATAGGTTATAACTTTTCAATTACTCAATTACTATATGATGTCAATTGTATTATCGTTAGTGTCGAATATCTCCTGGCGAGCGATAGTTATCCTGCTATTTAGGAGGAACTGGGACATTGTAAAAATTTACAAATCTGTCTCGAAGGAAGATTGCGTTTTTTTTTTTTTTTTTCTTTTCTTTTTTTACCACTATTAAAACCTTGCGTGGCATTTAGGTCTGACTTAACGAAATAGGCATACATTTTATCTCGAAGTCTAGGAGTAATTTTTTTAAAGCTTGAAGGAGGTCTAGGGATCAAACTAAAAAATATTAACAAATACTGTACATAAATAAATACAAAAAAAAAAAAAAAAAAAAAAATAATCTGTTTATGGCTTCAAAATGTATCCGAATAAATGACCGCAACTCTACATACAGAACTTTGAGTATGTGGGACAAGAGTAGCGAAGTGGCGAGGTAGCGAAACGTGGAGCATTATAGAGTGGGTCGCTCTAACTGGTTCAAATTAAGGGGAGATTTCCACTTGGGGGATTTTTTTTTTTTCTGGAACCCTTTCTCCCTCATGTTTAGCCCTATTGCTTTTAAAGTTTTAAGAGTTTCGTCCCATTAGATTGGCGATTTTAAGACCCTCCACCCCATTTCTTTGTCAATATTTGGAAATTGTGTGTCATTTAGGTGTCGAATATTTCCTGGCTCGCGATAGCGAGCCTGTAATTTAAGAAGAACTGGCCTTCGGCCAGGAAATTTTTCTACCGAAAAATGTAAAAGTGTATCTTGAAAGGGGTCTAGGGGTGAATTTAAAGCTTGATGGAGGTCTCGGGAACAAACTAAAAACCTCTCCTTGAAAGGTACTGGTTATAGTCCGTTCATTCTAGGTTGGCCAGAAATGGTGACCCCTAACCCCTCCTAACTCAAACAGGACTAGGGTAATCGAGCTAATATGTCTACCAAATAGGAAGACTTGGCTAGGGAATAGGTGTATAAATTGACGGCTCATTTGCTCCAGCCCTTTTTGAGTTACAGAGGTTAGAGGTTACAATTTCTGCCCAACGTACTATGGGTTTCAGAGGCCGTGTGGCATCGTTTTTCGGGAATAACTTACTAACAAACAGTTGGATCAGTAGGATATTTGGACACAGCTTTTTTTCACACCGTCCCCTAAATTTTGTCAATATAATGCATTGCCAAAAGTGTAGAAATAAGCCACTTGTCCCTGTGTCATGGGGTTACAGTCGCACACTAATGACTAAGAAACGGACAAGGCTACCGTGGCTTACCTGTGAGAACCACCAAACCATTATTGCTCCTCCATCAAACAAAGTAGTTATCAGCCACCACCCAGCCCTATTATCGCCTTTAGATTCAAGTACTCTGTCAATATCAAGTATAAATATACAAAAAGTATTATTTTTGTATATTGTTATTTTGATATTGACAGATAACTTGAATTTAGATGCGATAGTAGGGTTGGGTGGTGGCTGATAACTACCGTGTTTTATGGAGGAGCAGTAATGGTTTGGTGGTTCTCACAGGTAAGCCACGGTAGCCTTGTCCGTTTCTTAGTCATTAACATGCGACTTTAACCTCATGACACAGGGACAAGTGGCTTATTTCTACACTTATGGTAATGAACTATATTGACAAAAATTAGGGCACGGTGTGAAAAAAAGCTGTGTCCAACTATCATACTGATCCAATTGTTTTTTAATAGGTTATTCCCGAAAAACGATGCCACACGGCCTCTGAAACCCATAGTAGAATGAACGAACTAATAGTGAAGTGGCAAGGTAGCGAAACGTAGAGTGCTTATATGGTGGGTCGCTCATAACTGGCTCTAATTAAGGAGGTTGTTTGTTAAAAGTCTCCAGGCTTGGGTGTTTGTGTTGTCCAAACAGAGGGGGGCGGGCCGGGGGGGGGCGTGTTTCTCCTTATATTTACAAGGGAGGATGTGTAAGTGTGTGTGTGTGTGTGTGTGTGTGTGTGGGGGGTGGGGGGGGGGAGTGAATGTGTGTAGAGAGAGAAAGTGAGTGTGTGTGGTGTGTGTGTGTGTGTGTGTGTGTGTGTGTGTGTATAGGAAGGAAAAGGTAGAATATATGTGTAGAGAGAGAGGAAGAGATAGGGTGTGTGTATGTGTGTGTAGAGAGAGAGAGAGAGAGAGAGAGAGAGGGGGGGAAGTGAGTGTCTGTGTGTGTGTGTGTGTGTGTGTAGGAAGGAAGAGGTAGAATTATGTGTAAAGAGAGAGAGGGAGAGATAGGGTGTTACTCAGTTACGGTACTGGTTCGTCAAGGGGAATCCACGCAATGCGAGCTAAGCTCATTATTATCGCGCCTCCTTAACTGGGAATGTATTGCGTGAAATGCATGTTAAGTGTTTTATGTACTGTTGGAATGGCTGTGGATGTGTGTGTAATCTGTATTTTGCCAATTGGCGACATCGGAAACGAGTGTGTGTGTGTGTGTGTACATATGTTTGTTTAAAGAGAGGGGGGCACGGGCGGGGCTTCCAGTTAGGGGGGTGGTGGGGGGAGAGGGGTTCCCTTATGTTTGCAGTTGAGAGAGTGTGTGTGTGTGTGTGTGTGTGTGTGTGTGTGTGTGTAGGGAGAGTGGGTCACGGGAATGGCTTAAGGGAGCCCACCTCGCTGTTTTCCTCTTTCTCTCCCTCTCTCTTTAGCTTGTATCAATTCGGTCCCATTCAGCCTACTGTTTTAAGACTTACCCCCATCCAGGTGTCAATATTTTCCTGGCGAGCGGTAGCGAGCCACCATATATATACTTTTGTTTTGACAGCAAGCTAAATTTTTACATTTTTCGATAGAAAAATTTCTCCAGCGAAGCCGGATTTCTCCATACAATGCTGGCTCGCTAGCGCTCGCAGGAAAAATCTACACCTTGATAGGGATAAACGTCTTAAAACAGTGGGCTCAATGGGGCCAAATGGATACAAGTCAGGGAAAGAGAGAAAAGGAGAGAAAGATACAAAATAGCCGATGACCCCCCTTAAAGATAGGGCGAGGGGGGCGTGTATCCCCTTATGTTGACAGGTGAGGGTGTGTATGTATGTATGTCTGTGTATAAAGGGGTAGGGGGTATGGGCACTACTTCTAGGTTAGGCAGTGGGCATGTTTATCCTTATGTTTAAAGGTGAGCGTGTGTACTTACTCTAGTTGTACTTACTCTAGTTGTATTGCGGGAGTGAGCATGCTCGTTATTTCCCGCCTCCTATATGTGTAGGTGTTATATGTATCGTTGGAATGGCTGTGGATGTGTGTGTAGTCTGTATTTTTAGCCAATTGGCGACATCGGAAACGAAGGCTTAGGGTGGATCTGTATGGTACCATTCTCACTATAGACGGTACCGTCTCGCCCGAAGGCTTAGGTAGCCATCAGCTTAGGTGAACCATATGATACCCATCTCGCCTTGTACCATTTTTGCCAACCCCACATGGGACGTCACAACGTCGTCCACTTATTCCAGGTACCTATTTACAGCTAGGTGAACTGAGGCTAACACATGAAAGGAGACAAGCCCAATTTGTCTCCGCCCGGCCGGGGATTGAACCCCCGACCCCTCGTGTGTGAGACGAGAGCTCTACCTACTAGGCTACGGGGCTGTGTGTGTGTGTGTGTGTGTGTGTAAGACGGAAGTATGTGTGTGTAGGCTACGTGTGCTTAAGGGGGGTCACCGGCTCTTTTTATCTTTCTCTCTTTCTCTTTTTCTTTCTTTCCCTGGCTTGTATCCATTCGGCCCCATTCCGCCAAGTGTTTTAAGACGTTTATCCCCATCCAGGTGTCGAATTCTTCCTGGCGAGCGATAGCGAGCCAGCATTGTATTGAGAAATCCGGCTTCGCCGGAAACATTTTTCTATCGAAAAATTTACAAATTTAGCTTGCTGTCAAAACAAAAATGTATATATGCTGGCTCGCTACCGTTCTCCAGGAAAACATTGACACCTGAATGGGGTTAAACGTCTTAAAACAGTAGGCTGAATGGGGCCGAATGAATACAACCCAGAGAGAGAGAGAGAGAGAGAGTGAGTAACAAGCGAGGTGGGCTCCCTTCAATGTGGATTAGATGTAGTGTGTGTGTATATAGGAAGGAATGGGTGAGGGTGTGTGTGTGTATATAAAAGTGTGTGTGTATATATAAAAGTGTGTATATAAAAGTGTGTGTATATAAAAGTGTGTGTGTATATATAAAAGTGTGTATATAAAAGTGTGTGTGTATATATAAAAGTGTGTGTATATATAAAAGTGTGTATATATAAAAGTGTGTGTATATATAAAAGTGTGTATATATAAAAGTGTGTGTATATAAAAGTGTGTGTGTATATAAAAGTGTGTATATATAAATGTGTGTGTATATATAAAAGTGTGTGTGTATATATAAAAGTGTGTGTATATAAAAGTGTGTGTATAATTATATAAAAGTGTGTGTGTGTATATAAAAGTGTGTGTGTATATATAAAAGTGTGTGTATATATAAAAGTGTGTGTATATAAAAGTGTGTGTGTATATATAAAAGTGTGTGTATATATATAAAAGTGTGTGTATATAAAAGTGTGTGTGTATATATAAAAGTTTGTGTATATAAAAGTGTGTGTATATATATAAAAGTGTGTGTATATATAAAAGTGTGTGTATATATATAAAAGTGTGTGTGTATATATAAAAGTGTGTGTATATATATAAAAGTGTGTGTGTATATATAAAAGTGTGTGTATATATAAAAGTGTGTGTGTGTATATAAAAGTGTGTGTGTATATAAAAGTGTGTGTGTATATAAAAGTGTGTGTGTATATATAATAGTGTGTGTGTATATAATAGTGTGTGTATATATAATAGTGTGTGTATATATAATAGTGTGTGTATATATAAAAGTGTGTGTATATATAAAAGTGTGTGTGTATATATAATAGTGTGTGTATATATAATAGTGTGTGTATATATAATAGTGTGTGTATATAATAGTGTGTGTATATATAATAGTGTGTGTATATAATAGTGTGTGTATATATAATAGTGTGTGTATATATGAAAGTGTGTGTATATATAAAAGTGTGTGTATATATAAAAGTGTGTGTGTGTGTGTATATAAAAAGTGTGTATATATAAAGTGTGTATATAAAAGTGTGTTGTGTGTATATAAAAGTGTGTGTATATAAAAGTGTGTGTATATAGTGTGTGTATATAAAGTGTGTGTGTATATATAAAAGTGTGTGTATATATAAAAGTGTGTATATATAAAAGTGTGTGTGTATATATAAAAGTGTGTGTATATAAAAGTGTGTGTATATATAAAAGTGTGTGTATATAATAGTGTGTATATAATAGTGTGTATATAATAGTGTGTATATAATAGTGTGTATATAATAGTGTGTATATAATAGTGTGTATATAATAGTGTGTATATAATAGTGTGTATATAATAGTGTGTATATAATAGTGTGTGTATATAAAAGTGTGTGTATATATAAAAGTGTGTGTATATAAAAGTGTGTGATTTGTGTGTAAGCGTGAATTTTTCTGTTATTTTTACATTTAAGGGAGATTGACCACTTTGACCCTCACCCTCATGTTTAGCCCCATTGCTTTTGATATTATAAAACGTTCGCCCCATTAGTTTAGCGATTTTAAGAACTTTCACCCCATATTAAGACCTTTCGTGCTATTCAGGTGTCGATTTTACCCTGGCGAGCGATAGCGAGACTGTAATTTAAGAGGAACCGGCCTTCGGCCAGGACATTTTTCTACCGAAAAATGTACAAATTTATCTTAAAAAGGGGGTCTAGGGGGTGTAATTTTAAGCTTGATGGAGGTCTAGGGAACAAACTAAATACCTCCCCTTAACGTTGTTTATTTAGAGGCTGCTTGATTTGACTGGCGTATAAAAAAAAAAGGGTCTCCGGGTCTTCTCGTGGGTGACATAGATTGTGTGGGATTTTGTGTTTTGTTTTTGTGTGTTCATTGTTTTTGTGGTGCGTTGTGTTGTGTCGTCCCTATTCGGGCTCTGTCTTGAGTCGCCCCCCCCCCCCCCCCCCAAAAAAAAAAAAAAAAAAAAAAAAACACACAAAAGGAAAAATGGGGAATGGGCCTGAGTAAATACAATTTAAAAAAAAAACATGTTCGCCTTTCCCAATAACAAGTCTAAATGGGAATACCAGGCAACATGCATGAATTAATAATATAACCTTAAGGGGAGGTATTTAGATTGTTCCCTAGACCTCCATCAAGCTTAAAATTACACCCCCTTGAGTCCCTTTCAAGAAAAATGTGTACATTTTTCGGTAGAAAAATGTCCCGGCCGAAGGCCGGTTCCTCTTAAATTACAGGCTCGCTATCGCTCGCCAGGATAAAATCGACACCTGAATTGCACGAAAGGTCTTAATATGGGTTGAAAGTTCTTAAAATCGCTAAACTAATGGGGCAAACGTTTTATAATATCAAAAGCAATGGGGCTAAACATGAAGGAGAAAGGGGTCAAGAAAAAAATCCCTCAAGTGGAGATCTGCCCTTAATTATGCCTTGTTTACCTTTAAGCAGAGGGGCGAGGGGGGGGGGGGGAAATTTATCTTGTAGATGGAGTTAATCAGGGGTTTAGAAGGGGGCGCTTATCCCTCCAAATTAGTATAACAGGTAAGCGGAGAGAAATACGATACACTTGTTGTTATTATTATTATGCGGCTAGGTCGAGCATAATATAATAATAATATACATAAAAGCCATATCCTGCGCCGAACTTGCA